>BPTQ01000004.1:173688498-173883796 GCA_019973895.1 Chrysanthemum seticuspe | reverse complement strand
GCCACATATTAAGTTACGTGACCATATGTACTGGATTTTGGCTACACTTGAATAATATGTGTGACAAAACGTTTAGTGTGACCATATATGGCATTTGGTCACGGTGTTAGTAGCAAATGTGACTTTATAGATTAGCTTTCGGCAAGCTAACACAAACTAAACTTTAAACACACATATTAACTTACGTGAACATATGTACTGGATTTTGGCTACACTTAACGAATGTGTGACAAAACATTTAGTGTGACCATATATGGCTTTTGGTCACAGTGTTCAAGTGTGTGACATATATTTGTCACTGTTTATATGTATATCGTGACTAATGCTTCAACCTTACTTTTCATTTGTCACTTGTTCCAATTTCAGATGTGGCTAAAGAGTTGGCAAAACATATCAGTCACCCTTAAATAATGTGTGACAAAACTTGACTCTATGATTTAGACACACAAAAAATTACTTCATGTGACTAACGCATCAAGGTTACTTGTATTTGTCACGCGTTCCAAATTCATATGTGGCTAAATGATCTGAAACAAAATCACCAGATACCTTTAGCCACACAACGTTCAATTGTGTGGCGATACAGTTCTAATGGTCACACAATTAAAATTTTCATGTGTGACTAATTAGTACATGTTGTCAATTTTCGTACCTTCAGCCACACAAATATGCGAATGTGTGGTTGTTCCATTTCGACCATGCGTGACCAAATCCCGTTTTTGTACTAGTGGAAGATGGGCACCATTTTGTAATGGATGTCATAGTCACTGAGTTGACTTTTCATCCATAATACATTGGCATAACATCCTGCTGCAGCTACATATTCAGCTTCAGCTGAGGACATAGCCACTGACTGTTGCTTTTTAGCACTCCAGCAAACTAGTTTTCCTCCAAGAAATTGACAGGACCCTGAGGTACTTTTTCTATCCATGTTACAGCCAGCATAATCAGAATCAGAGTAACCCTTGAGATCAAACCCTGAGCATTTTGGATAATAGAGTCCAAGGTTTGAGGTTCCCTTCAGGTACCTGAGTATTCTTTTGGCTGCTGTGAGATGGGATTCTTTAGGATTGGACTGATATCTTGCTATTAGACAGACTGAGAATTGAATGTCTGGTCTGGAAGCAGTTAGATACATCAGTGAGCCCACAATCCCTCTAAAATGAGTTTGATTGACTGATTTGCCAGTGAGATCAGGTCCAAGGTTGTTAGGTGGGACCATTGGAGTCTTCACTGAGGCACAGTCAGTTATCTCATATTTCTTCAAGATATTTATGGTGTATTTCTCTTGACTGATGGATATTCCTTTATCAGTTTGCCTGATTTGTAGTCCGAGAAAGTATGTGAGTTCCCCCATCATGCTCATTTCAAACTTCTTTGTCATCAGTTTTTCAAACTGTTTGCAAAGTTTGTAGTTTGTTGAGCCAAAGATGATGTCATCAACATACACTTGGACTAGAATCACATCCTGTTGAGTTCTATAGACAAACAGAGTGTTGTCTATCTTTCCTCTTACAAACTTGTTTTGTATCAGGAAGGCTGAGAGAGTTTCATACCATGCCCTAGGAGCTTGTTTAAGTCCATAAAGGGCTTTGTCAAGCTTGCAGACATAGTCAGGGAATTCACTACTCTCAAACACTGGAGGTTGCTGAACATATACATCTTCCTTGAGATCACCATTTAAGAATGCACTTTTAACATCCATTTGGTAAACCCTAAAGTTCATGTATGTTGCATATGCAAGAAAGATCCTGATGGCTTCCATTCTTGCAACAGGAGCAAATGTTTCATCATAGTCAATGCCTTCTTGTTGACTGTAACCTTTGGCTACAAGTTTGGCTTTGTTTTTAATGACAGTGCCGTTTTCATCAGTTTTGTTTCTGAAAACCCACTTCATTCCTATGACTACTACATCCTGAGGACATTTGATCAAGGTCATGACCTTGTTTTTATCAAACTGTTGCAGTTCTTCTTGCATAGCCTGAACCCAGCTTGGGTATTTTAGAGCCTCAGTGACACTTTTGGGTTCTATTTCTGATAGGTAATCAGCATATAGACATTCATTGGCTGAAGCTGCAGTTAAGTTAGAAGCCATGCTTCTTGATAACGCTACACGCGTCGTTCGGGGTCAAGGAAACTTCCTTTTCTTCGAGCAAGTTTTATAACACCCTAGGCAGTGAACCTAATCGTTGTAGTGTAGTAATTAGGGTAAGCCACGGGTATTGATATCGTTCTCTAGGGGAATAGGAATGCTAGTGAGAAGTTACTACGCTAAGGTTGAGGTTGAGGAAGATTATTTTTTTTCTTTTTATGTTTTTTTAGAAAATGAAAAGGTACGAATCTCGGGTATTGGATTTGGGGGGTTGGTATTGCTACCGATTACTCTACTATTATCTAATTATCTAAGCTAAGGTTGTGATAGTCTATGTCTAATTGATGTGTACTCGTATGATAGTTTAAAGATGTGTTTACTTAGGTTTTACTACTCCTTAATTATCTCCTATTGATGGTTGATTTGTCACGTCCTTATTCCTAGTTGCGTTGTGATTCTAAGGCTATAGGGCGTGCTTATTTCCCTAACTCTTTGAAATTACCAAAGGGTCTTGTTTACAAATCCTCTAGTGATTTATAGACGCCTACTCTACGGTTGTCCTTGAATACTTTATCCTACAATTACCTAGATAATTATATTCTAAAGTTCACAAAGAAATGTCAAGCATTAAGTACACAACGAATAATCTAGCGCACTCTAGATCATTAGTCAACTAAGATAAGTATCAACCAATCAATATTCAATAATTAAGTTTCATATTCCCTAAGCAAACACACAAATAAATTAGCCGGACATGGAGAACATGCAAGCATACACACAAATAATCAAAGACATAATTAAATTAATGAAGTAAATACTTATCTTGATGTATAATAGGGTTTAGAACCCTAAAATACTGCACAAGAAAGCCTTGGTTCGGTTTTAGGTTTTTACTCCAAAAGACTACACACAAAACTGAAAAATTCGGATTCTATATATAAGATTACATCTGCGACGGCGTCACCTTATGTTTCGTGACGCCGTCGTGTCGCCGTCATTAGGGTTTCGTCTTGGCCACGTAAACCTTGCGACGGCGTCACCTTATGACTGTGACGCCATCCCCTTCAGCTCTGACGCCGTCATGGCTGCATCTAGGCCGTCTGAGTAACGACGGCCTACTCCTTTAGAACCTGACGTCGTCCCTTGAAAACATGCAATTTTGCCTCTGAGCCGTCGCAAAATTCCTTCCCGACGGCGTCGCAGATATGCAGTGACGCCGTCGCCTTGTGTTTCAGCAGCTTTGAGTGTCTCGATTCTGACTTTGGCCATTTTCTTCGTATATTCGCGCCTTTTCGTCCAAATAAGCATCATTCCAGCATTTTGCCTTCAAGAGACCTAAAAAGTGAAAAGGAACGATATTAAGCAATAACGGATACAGAAGTGATCGAATAAGGGCTTAAATGACCCCTTAAAAAGGTACCTTTTAAAACCTTATCACTTCTAGTGAGCATTCCCTCAGTGGGTTCACCAATGATGTTTACAAGCTCAATGTCCTGAGATCTTGTCCACTTACTTTGTGGTCTGGGATCTGAGCTTGAAGATGTCACTGGGAGTTCAGGTGCAAGAGCCACAGGATCATTTAGATCATCTGTTGAGGTGACTTGTTCTGATAGAGGTTCTTGAGTTATAGGATCCTGATCATTTGGATCAGTGTTACCTATCCCAGTAGGGATTGACTAATTATCAATGAATTCACTGATAGTTGGTTGTGACAGGTTGTGAGGCAAGACATAATATGAGATGTCAGCATCAGCTTGGTATGAGGAATTGGTTTCAGTGTTGTACTCATCAGGAGGATATCTTGATGAGTTATCAATTCCTATTTCTTCCACTGAAGTGTTGGTGAACCTGATGCTTTCTATACTTTCATCAAAGGTGACATGATAGGTTTCCTCAACTTGTTGTCTCCTTGTGTTAAGGCTTTGGAGATCAGTGAGTAACCTAGAAAGTATCCATCATCAGCTTTAGCATCGAACTTGCCTAGATGATCCTTGTGGTTATGAATAAACACAAGACATCCAAACACATGGAAGTAGCTAATGTCAGGAAGTCTACCTTTGAATATCTCATATGGGGTTTTATTATGTCTTTTGACAATGATTGACCTGTTTTGAGTGTAACAGGCTGTTTTAACTGCTTCAGTCCAGAAATGCTTTGAAAGGGCTGAGCCATTTAACATGGTTCTTGCAGCCTCAATGAGAGTTCTGTTTTTCCTTTCAGCTACCCCATTTTGTTCAGGGGTATAAGGAGATGAGAAATTTTGGGAGATTCCCTTCTCATCACAGAAACTCTCAAGCTCAGCATTTCTAAATTCAGTACCATTGTCAGTTCTGATTTGTTTCACTGTAATGTCATTCTGGTTTTCAATGTTCCTGATGAATGACATTATAGTATCAGCTGCCTGACTCGTTTTGGAAAGAAAGTATACCCAAGTGTATCTTGAATACTCATCAACAATGACAAGTGTATACTTCTCATGCTGGATTGATCTAGGACTGACTGGTCCAAAGAGATCCATATGCAAGAGGTGAAGGCAGCTTTTGATAGAGAAATTTTGCTTGGTTTTGAAAGATGCTCTTTTATGTTTGCCTTTTTCACAGGCTGAGCATGGTTTGTCTTTTGCAAAAACCAGTGATGGTAAGCCAAGGACCTTGTTTTGTTTTGCCAAGTTGTTGATGTTTTTGAAGTTTAAGTGTGAGAGTCTCTTGTGCCACAGCCAATTGATTGTTTCAGTGGCTTTGGCAAAGAGACAGGTTCCATCTTTAGAGAGAGTTGACATGTCTAAGACATAAACATCATCTCTCCTAGGAGCAATCAACACAACTTCCTTGTTGGCATTGAAAATGGTACCTTGTTTGTCATTGAATTGTACAATCTACTTAGCATCACATAGCTGACTGACACTGATAAGATTGTATTTGAGACCATTGACATAAGCAATCCTAGAGAAAACTATTCCATTGCAGTTTACTGAACCATAACCTTCTGTGGGACATGATGAGTTATCACCAAATACTACCTTGGGCCCTGGTTCCTTTACATACTTGTGCAGATATTCCTTCACACCAGTCATGCTTCTTGAGCATCCACTGTCTAGATGCCAGATAGGCTCCCTGGCATGTCTCTGCATAAGTAGTAAACTGAATTAGTTTCTCTTCGTAACCCACTTACTAGTGGGCTTGGGTCTCATGGTCTCTTTGAATTGAGTAATCGATTCATGGTCAGTGGTGGAGTGCAATGAGCTACCACAGGTTTTGCATTTAGAGACTGAGGATGACTCGGTGGATTTTGGTTGCTTTGAACTTCTCCTTGCATGGATGACATTGTCATGCTGAGATGTCTTATGAGCTGTGTTACCGCAAATATCACAGCATATGTTCATAAGACAATCATCAGGGCGATGATCATTAAAGCCACATTGTGGGCAAGGAGGAAAAGGCTTTGCTCTCAATTTTTGAGCTTTGGATGAAGAAGCATACTGATGACCAACTTTTGTGTAGTTTTCTTGACTGAGAGAGCTCACATATTGCAAGTGGTCAGCAGTCCTGTGATCATCCGTTTTACAGATCATGCAAAAAAGGATTCTATAACAATTGTTAGTGGTATGACTGGTATAGTGGCATAGATCACACTTCTGCTTGTTTTTTGTGGTGGCTTTTGACTTTGAGGAACTAAAGGAAGCTGACTTTGTCTCCTTGATTGGTTCAGGGACCTTTTCAATAGATTCCATTTTGTCAGTTAGCTTCCTCACAAGTTCAGTCAGTTGCTGAATCTGATCAGCTTCAGTGGGGACTGAGGATGTGGAATTTTCAGTGGGGGTGGATTCTTGTTGAGTTGGTTTTGATGGTCTTTTCAAAATGGTTCTACCAAGTCCAGACCTTTCTTTAGGAGACTGTGGATTGTAATGTAATGGAGTAAGCTCAGAGCTAGGATCAGCACCCTGAAGAGGTTCCAAAGGTGGAAGTGGTGCTTGAGATTCATCTTCAGACTCAGAGATGTGTTCAGTGCTACTGGGCACATCTGGGAGTCCAAGCATGCTCTTTAGAGCTTGACTTTCAGGCTCTAGAATTCTTCCAGAGTCAAAGTTAGGAAGCTTACACTCAGGATTAAGTCTTTCAATCCAATCACTGGGCTTGGGATCAGACAACATATTGGTAATCATGCCACCAGACACAAATGGTTTAGGACTCTGGTCTTTGTTGTGAGAGTCAGAAAGATGATGTTCACCTATGACTCTCTTTTTGCTACTGGGAGCACCCACAGCATCAAAGACTCTTGGATTCTTGTTAGTCCAACTATCAATGATTTCTTTTTCTTTCTTAAGTTCATCTTGAAGAGCCTGATTTCTTTTAACTAATTCAGTGTTTTGAATTTGTAAGGTGATAGCCTCAAGCTTGTTTTGTTTTAACACAAGTAACTCATCCCTACACTTATTCAATTCAAAACTTAACTTGTTGTACTTAGAAAAAAGATTTAGTCTTTGCTCCTCTACAAACTTAAGATCAACATTGATATAGTTCATATAGGACTGCCAATCAGAATCATCATCCATAGAAAGTAGAATATTTACCTTCTTCATTGTGATGTTGACCCATTCTCCATTTCTGGCATGATTCTTTCCAACAGTTAGCTTGTCTTCCTCTGAGAGGGCTATCAGTGCGCTGACATGCACCATTTCATCATCTGATGAGACTGGCTCTTCATCCCAGTCGAAGGTTTCAGCAACAAGACCTTTGTTTTTACCCTGCACAGATTGAGCACTTTTTGGTTCTGAGGGACTGGCCTCAAGTAATGCAAGCTTAGCTTTGATCTTCCTATACTTGGCTTCAAAATCTATTGTTTTGTTCTGGTCAGATTTATTCTGAAAGTTTTGATGAGACTGATAGATTTTAGGTTGAAATTTGCTGAAGCTTGAGGACTGATTTGACCCTGATGGTCTGTAAGAGGGTTCAGAAGTTGTTTTTGAAAAACAGTCCTTTGCAAAATGACCTCTTTTGTGACACTTAAAGCATTCAGTGTCCTCATTTGCTTTAGTAGTTGAAAAACCTTTGTTTCTTTTAATAAACCTTCGAGAGTTTGCAAGGAGTGCCCTTTCCTGGAATTCAACGTTCAGTTCATTTAGGTACTCCTCACTTGATCTCTCATCAGGCTCATCATCTGAATTTTCTTGAAAATCTTGAACCACATTGTTAGAAAAGAAGGCAGTTGATATAGGTGAGGTGATGGTCAGGGACTTCTTGACTTCCTGAGACTTCTTTAAGTCAGGGTATCGTCTGTTGATGAGGTTTTCCTCATAGACAAATTTCCCATAAATTTCAGGAAGTTCAAGAGTTTGGATGTGATTTGCATTTCTAAGTCCCTGAGAGAAGTTCAACCATTTCTCAGGGAGACAATTAACAAAACCAACATTTATCTCATGTTTGGATAACTTAACACCATCATTAGCCAGTTCATTTAAGAGAGTTTTGTAACGGGTGTAAGTTTGAGAGAGAGTTTCAGAATCCCTAGCCCTGAAGGTATTATACTCAAGTTTCAGGTCCATTATCCTGTTTTCCTTGGTATCAGATGGACCTTCATGGCTATGGACCAGGTCATCCCAGTTTTTTTTAGCCATGTTACAGCTTATAACTGACTCCATTATATCATCAGGAAGACATGATATGATGATACTTTTGAGTCTTTGGTCCTGGTTGACCACTCTCCTTTCATCCTGAGTCCACTGAGCTTCAGGTTTGGGCAAACCTTCAGCAGTCTTTGGGACAAATGGACCCTCATTAATACACTTGATATAATAAGGTTCCATCCCAATCAAATAGCAAAGCATACGCTTTTTCCATTTGTTGAATTTGCCAACTTCAAGTCTAGGGGCAACAGCTGAATAAGCTCCACCCTTTTTATCGACTAGTTGGGGTACATCAATTTCAGCCATAGGAATCCTGATTTAAAAACGTTTTAGAGCGGCTTAAAAGGTTTTATAATCAGCCTGTCTCTGATACCACTTGTTGTTCCCTATTCACTATCGTTAAAAAAACAATTAAGTACTTAAAACAATTTAACAGTGAATAATGACTGAAAGTAATGTAAGTAACACACACAAAGTAATTTTCAACATCATATTCTTATTAGAAATAAATCAAAAGAATACGTTACCCAAGTACTTGCGGAATAGTACTTGGGATTGAAATGATAAAGTTTGGGTGACTCCTCTCTAAGCTCAGGCTAAGTCTGAGCACAACTCTTAGAACCCACTGAGCTAGCTCAAGGATAAAGTTGTATTTGGAGGAGTGAAAAGTTGGCTTGTGTGTATGTGTGTTTTTACAATTAACAAGCTTAAACTTTTCACTCATTCTCTTATGCTATTTATACAAGTATGATTTTAACTTTAACCTAGAAGACAAATACATTGATCACAGTAATCACGAATATAGATATATTCGATTACTGTTTACTTTGCTATTAGTAGTCAGGCGGCGAAGCTTCTTTCCTTAACAGAGAATCCTTTAGTATCGCCGCTTACTATAAATGGGAAGATATGGCTTTAGTAGATAGGGACTTAGTTTTATCTGGGTAAAGCACTTGGGGACTTAGTTTTATCTGGGTAAACTTTTCCCGCCTAGTCCCGCTCATTCTTCAGTCTTCAAAGCCTTCAGTCTCTTCCTTCAGTTTGTCTTCAGTGCTAACAGTTGGAGAGGAGTCTTAGGGATTCAGTGAGTTATTGTCATCACTCACTGAATCCACCATCTTCTTCTTGACTTAGTCTTCACCCATTAAGTTCCGCCTTGCTGAGTGGAGAGGCTTCTTCGCCTCATACTGAGTATCCTGAAGATGGCTCACTGAGAGTCTGTGCACTCAGTGACCTGATAGTGTTTAACGGATTGAACACTTAGGTTATTTTCTATTCAAATCCTAGATTAAGGGGTTTGGGTATTTACTGAACCCAACAGTTTTCAGAGAAAAACTTGGCATCAGAAATATTATCTCGAAGATGAGAGAAGGTAGGTTGAGGTGATTCGGCCATGTCAGGTGGAGGCCTCAAACGGCGCCGGTTAGAAGGGTCGAGGCGCTACTAGTAGAGGGCGTAAGAAGAAGGGGCAGACCCAAACTCAGGTGGGAGGATAGACTTCAGCTAGACATGTCGGAGCTACTCTTGTCGGAGGACATGACCTAGATAGGAAGGGGTGGAGAGATAGGATTAGGATCTGCGGTTAGATCTAACTAGGGTCTTAGGGGGTTTAGGTGGTTTTGGTGGGTTAGTTTTCAGGCGTTTCTTTGTTGCTTTGCCCCGGCGTTTTCTGTCTTTGGAGCTCCCCTTTTTTTGCTCTGCCGTAGCTTTAGGCCCCGTACGTTGCTTTGCTTTTGCTATGTGTTTCTTTGGTTTGCCAGCTTTTCTCGCATTTTTTTTTTCTTAGCTTTAGGTTCGTGCATGTTTTTGCCTGCTCTTTGTTGCCCCCTTTGGTCTGCCTGTTTTCTCTTTGTGCTTTGGTCCGTTGTTTTTTGTTTGTGCCCACTTTTGTGTTCCTTTGCATGTGCTTTCTCACGTGCTCCCTTGCCTTATTTTTTTTCTTGCTTTCATTCATGTTTGTGTTTGTTGTTTACTTTCTTCTCTTTTCTATCTCACCCGCACACCTGCACTTGCCAGAGGTCTCGTTGGAAGCAGCGTCTCTACTCCTGGGTTTATCTTAGGGTAGGGGCAGGATCTGTCTATATTTTACCTCCCCCATACCCCGCCCCGGCGAGATTGGATTTGTTGTTGCTGTTGTTGATAATTTTTATATGAATATATTGCTTTCTAGACATGTTTATTATAATATTTATTAAGTTAATATAAATTGATAACAAGGTTTTATCTTGTACGAAAGTATCAGCAACAATAGATTCACAACAATACTTTATTCAAACCTAAGCCTCAATAGTCGGCTTAGATTAAACCAACAATAGTATCCAAAGTGTTACAAGGTTAGGTTAATATCAATGAGACAATAACCAGACAAATACAAAGAAGAAACAAGATCAGTGTAATGATCAGAAAGAAGAGAATGTGAGACAATGACTGCACACACAGTTGTGTCTAACCCTAGATTAGGGGATGGATTAAATAGGAGATTAAGATACACAAAGACCCCCTCAACGGCTATAATTTATTCATCAGCAGAAATGAAACAAGCTTCAGCAGGAATGAACTTCTGAACCAATTATGCATTGTCGACTAACCCCTGTAATATATCTGCAATGAACATAACTTGAAGACTATTAGCAATTGATAGAATGACATGTTTGCCATAGATTATTACCCCAAAATTTAACATTCCCCCTTAATTTGATGAGCAAACATATCAAACAATATCAATTTTTCACACAAGAATTTATGCTGATAAACAGGAAGGTTTTTTGTAAGAATGTCTGCAGTTTGGTTTGAAGAACCAATCTTCTTGGCACTTATAACACCTCTTGCAATTTTTTCCCTGATGAAGTGAACATCAATTTCAAAATGTTTTGATCTTTCATGGAAAATAGGATTGACAGCAAGTTGCAAAGCAGATTTGTTATCACAAAAAAGATTAACATGGAGATTGATATCAACTTTTAGATCTTTTAAGATTTTTTGAATCCATATAATTTCACAGGAAACAGTAGACATTGATCTATACTCTGCTTCTGTGGAAGATTTTGAAAGAGTGTTTTGTTTTTTACTTTTCCATGAGATCAAACAATCATTAAAGAAAACACAATAACCTTTGACAGATTTCCTGGTTTTCTTACATTTAGCCCAGTCTGCATCACTATACCCTTCAAGATGATTTTCAGAGTTGCTGAAATTATACCTTAGACCTTTTCCTGGAGCTCCTTTTATATATCTCAGAACATTGAGGGCACATTCTAGATGAGATTTCAAGGGAGTATGCATATATTGTGCCAGACAGTGAACTGAGTATGAGATGTCAGGCCTTGTATGGGTGAGATAAATAAGTTTCCCAAGTAACTTCTGATATCCAGTGATGTTGACAAGTAAGGAATCATCAGCAGTAGGTATGTATGGAAGAACAGAGTTGGGTTCCATAGGAGTGGACACAGGTTTGCACCCAAGAAGGCCAAATTCTTTGAGGAGTTCAAGACAGTATTTTCTTTGGGTGAGACATATGTCATTCCCAGTTTTTAGAACCTCAATGCCAAGAAAATATTTTAAGTTACCCAAGTCTTTGATATGAAATTTTGATTTTAGAAACTCTTTGAATAGGTTTATCTCATCAATGTAATTTCCAGTAAGGACAATGTCATCCACATAAACAAGCAGAGCAATAAACTTGTTATTCTCTGTTTTGGTGAACAAAGAATGATCATTGACAGATTGAACAAAGTTATTTTCTTTTAAAACACTAACAAGTTTTTCATTCCATTTCCTGGGAGCTTGTTTAAGGCCATATAGAGACTTGACAAGTTTACAGACTTTATTCTTATTGTTCTCATTACAGAACCCCTTAGGGATGGTCATATAGACATCCTCATCAAGGTCTCCATACAAAAAAAACATTGTTAACATCAAGTTGGAAAAAGAGGCCATTTGTTTTTCACAGCTAAGGCAATAAGACATCTAACAGTAGACATTTTCACAACAGGGAAAAAAGTTTCATCATAGTCTATTCCTTCCCTTTGGTTGTAACCTTTAGCAACTAATCTAGCCTTGTATCTATCTACTTCACCATTGGCTTTATATTTGATTTTAAAGATCCATTTGTAACCAATGGGAGTTCTATTAGGTGGGAGATCAGTTATATCCCAAGCATGATTTTCATTTAAGGCCTCAATTTCAGAGTTCATAGCATCAACCCAATTACTATCAAGGATAGCTTCTTCATAACAGGTAGGTTCAATACTTTTATTAAGACTAGAAGCAAAGCAGTAATTATCTTTGTTAAGGTTAGAGTAATTAACAACCTTTTCAACACCATATTTAACTTTCCCTTCTACAATAAAGTCATTAAGATTACTGGGAAATTTAGAAAATCTGGTTGACCTTCTAGCAGTAGTGGCTGGCAAGCCTTCTTCTTGTTCAGAATTCTGATTTGAATCAGAAGATGTATCAGCAGAATCAGAAGATGCATTAGCAGGATGTGATTCATATGATATAGTGCCCTCAGGATGTGTATTATCATCTATAGAAGTTGCAACAGGTTCATCATCCCTAGTAGGATGACCCAACACTGTGCCATCATCATAGGATGTCACTCTCCCTTCATCATTGGGACTTATTTGTGAGTCAAAGAAATTTTTGTGGTTTAAATCTTTAGGCACATAAGTTTCAACAAAAGGTTTTGACAAAGTATTTTTCATTTTGAAGGGAAAAACAGTTTCATAAAATTTGACATCTCTGAAATAAAAGATATTTTTTGTTTCTAAGCTTAAAAGTTTATAACCTTTTTTTCTCATTTGAATAACCAATAAAGACACTTTTCTCAGACCTACTACCAAATTTATCAGAGATGTTGAGAATGGTGGCATAGCATAAGCAGCCAAAGACTCTAAGGAGAGAGAGTGAAGGGTCATGCCCATACACAAGGGAGAAGGGAGACTTGCCAGACAACACTGAAGAGGGTAACCTGTTTATGACATATGCAGCAGTTAGAACACATTCAGGCCAAAGATATAGAGGTAATTCCCCCTGAAGCATAAGGGATCTAGCCACATTAAGGAGATGCCTATGTTTCCTTTCTGCAATACCATTTTGTTGTGGTGTATAAACACAAGAGGTTTGATGTAAAATTCCTTTTTCATGAAAGAAGTGTTGAAGTTTTTTATTGACAAATTCTGTCCCATTATCACTTCTGAAAATCTTAACATTGTGTTCAAATTGATTTGATAGCATATGAGTAAAGTTAACAATGGAAACATAAACATCATCCTTTCCCTTAAGCATACAAACCCAGATTGCCGTAGAATAGTCATCAACAATGGTTAAAAAATATTTGTAACCATCTCTGCTAGTGACTTTATATGGTCCCCATACATCTAGATGAACAAGTTGACCAATTTTAGTTGATTTATGTTCACTTAGAGGGAATGGTTCCCTGGTTTGTTTAGCTTTATTGCAAGTATCACAAAGATGGTCAGATTCAGATGTACTATCAAGTTTAAGAGTGGATTTAAGAATATGTAGGACTTGGTCAGAGGGATGACCAAGTCTTTGATGCCAGAGATTTCTAGAAACATGACAAATAGATATGCAGTTATTAGAAGTAATCTTACATGTAGAATCAATATCAAACATATATAATCCATTGCATTGTTTACCAATCCCCATAATCCTTTTTTGATGTAAATCCTGTATATAGCAATTAGATTCATTAAACCCAACAAACATCTTATTGTCTCTAGCAATCTTATGAACAGACAGCAGACTGACATTGTACTCAGGAACAACCAGAACATCAAAAAGACTTAGGTCATTATCGACCTTTAAATCACCAATTTTAGTAATTAGGGCCTGAGTACCATTGGGATGTCCAACAGTTAGACCAAGATTTGAAATGTCAACAACATTAATTAAAAATTTGGCAGATACAGTCATGTGCTGATTTGCACCAGAGTCAACAATCCAACCAAGACTGATGTTTCCAAATAAGGTTTTTGTGTTGTTGTTAAAAAATTTGTTGAAGTTTATGTTAAACTTGACACTGCCATTAAATAAGGTTCCTAAAAAAAATTTACCTGCCATGTTAGCATTAGCAGAAGACATATTGTTGTCATTAAGAAGACTCATAACTCTAGAGAGCTGTTCATTAGACAAAGAGACAGGAGAGTTGCTAGCTCTATTATCAGTGATATGATTAGTATCAGTGGAAACATTGTTACTGCTGAAGGGTTTAGCATTAAAGTTCTTTTTAACATATCCAGCAGGATAACCAACAAGATCATAACATATATCAACAGTGTGACCAGGTTTTTTGCAGTTAGTACATTTGAGATTCATGTTTGGTCCTCTGTTATAAGAGTTGTTACCAGTATTAAAACCAGTACCTTTATTGAAATTGTTGTTGTTTGATCCTTTTTTGTTATCAAAAAATTTTCCGTTATCAAACGTTTTTGCAGCAAAAGCAGTGGCATTGGGTTTAGCAGAGCTATTCCCAGATGACACATTTCTGTGAGATTCTTCTCCAGAGACAACAGAGAAAGCAGATTTGACATTAGGCAGAGGGTCTCTGGTTAGAATATTACTTCTGATAGGAACATAAGTGTCATCAAGACCCATAAGAAATTGCATTAATTTGATTAGCTGATTTTGTTTTTCAAAATGTTTTGCAGCCTCACAAGTGCAGGGAGGCAAGCTAATCATACAATCAAATTGTTTCCATAAAGAGTTAAGGTTGTTGTAATAATCAGCAAGAGAAGACCCACTTTGACTAAGAGAGTTTATATTTTTATGCAAATTAAAAATAGCTTAACCATCAACCTTATCATAAGTATCTTTAAGATCATTCCACATTTCATAAGCAGTTTTAGCATAGATAGCACCAGCAAATAATTCAAGACTGAGCGAGTTAAGAATCCAGGTAACCACAACAGAGTTACAGGTATCCCATTGATTAGCAAGACTAGGGTTTGAGTCATCTCTTATGCAAGTACCATCAATAAATCCTAACTTATTATGATTCCTTAAGCCAAAGGTCATGGCCATATTCCATATTTTATAATTTTCAGTTCCAGTGAGTTTGATAGAAATAATAGGAGTACCATTGGTGTTATTAGGGTGTAAATACAAAGCATCACCAAAGGATAAGCTTTTCTCAGTGGAAGAACCACCACCACCACCAGTATTATCATCACCAACAGCCATAAAGCAAACAATAAGACAAGCAAATAATACAGACAAAGATAACAGCTACAGCAGATAAAAAGATAAAAAAATAAGTAAGACTTTGTAATTAAGAAACAATAAGCATCAAGCCTGTGGACTGGGTTAAACCAGAGCAGGTATTCATACCACTCAGAGGTGGCAGATCAAGATGTTAGTCTACCCGTTTGCACCTACAAAGACTTAAGTACTGTTTGTTTGAAGAAGAGAGTAGACTTATACTTACAGAGCAATATGCAGCGGAAAGAGCAAATCACAATTACCCTAGATTCACTTAGTCTAGGGCTAATTGTGAATAGAAAATAACCAGTGATTACGCCAATAGCAATAACCCCAAACCACCAATTGTTGCTGAAGAGATGTCCCCAAGTTTCTACGAAGAAACCCTTGGATGGTGAATCAACAATGATTATGAGCCTGACGCTCTGATACCATGTACGAAAGTATCAGCAACAATAGATTCACAACAATACTTTATTCAAACCTAAGCCTCAATAGTCGGCTTAGATTAAACCAACAATAGTATCCAAAGTGTTACAAGGTTAGGTTAATATCAATGAGACAATAACCAGACAAATACAAAGAAGAAACAAGATCAGTGTAATGATCAGAAAGAAGAAAATGTGAGACAATGACTGCACACACAGTTGTGTCTAACCCTAGATTAGGGGATGGATTAAATAGGAGATTAAGATACACAAAGACCCCCTCAACGGCTATAATTTATTCATCAGCAGAAATGAAACAAGCTTCAGCAGGAATGAACTTCTGAACCAATTATGCATTGTCGACTAACCCCTGTAATATATCTGCAATGAACATAACTTGAAGACTATTAGCAATTGATAGAATGACATGTTTGCCACAGAATATTACCCCAAAATTTAACATATGTAACGACGCATAGATAATCGTTTATTATCAATTGATTTGTTGCTTTCTAGACATGTTTTACGGTTACAAATTCTGATAATATTTAGGTATTATATCATCTTGCATAATAAAACCATTTGTTTTGTTGGTAATCCATATATGGTTTTTTTTTCGTGTTCACGGCTTTAGAATGTTTTCGTGATTTTTTTACGCTTAGGTAAGACTTCTTATCGACTTAATCTAGAATTTTTATTTAGGTTATTAATGTTTATGTGATACCCCGTGCACGCACGAGATTTTGACATTAATTTTTTTATCACATATTAATTCCATAAATATTTTCTTAAGGTTGCTTACTATTGAAATACCTAATTTTGTAATTAATACATAATATATTGTCTCAAAATGTACGTAGGGTGATTCACATTTTTAACGTTTGAATAAGTCTTTCTTTACATGTAAAATTTGTACAATAATTTTGATCGATAGGAAGAGCAAACAAACTAATATTTGGAATGTCGATCAACCATTGATATTAAGACGGGTAATATTATGGTATAAGCGGGGTTTAAACATGAATAAAATGTGGTTTGATTATTGTTATCCATTTTATCTTCTTAAAACATTGTATATTAACGTTTATCTTTGAATATCTTCTCATATTGAATGTTCACAGTTCATATGAAATCTAATAAATAAAGGTAACTTGAGAATCATTAATATTACCATCTTAAGGAGAACAGGGATAATGATCTAGTGTGTATGATAAATATAATGCCTTCAGTCAAATCAAGACTTTTCCAAATCCATCAATTGTCTTCTGATGGTTCATTCGCGGAGGTGTCTAACAACGGGAACTTTTTTGTGCTTGTGATATGGCTTCTTCTTCAGATGGGGTTTCGTGTGTTTCTATATGAATGACCTCATTGATTTGTGCTTCACTATTTGATAAGGCGGCTTGACCTTCTTCAAGCTCATAGCCCTGTTGACCACGTCGAATAAGTTTAAATTCACTAACTGTTGTAAAAGTGGTCAAATGGCTACTTGCACTTTGTACTTTAACAAAGAAACTAAGAAAAGCAACACAGCAAGACCAAATAAAACTAAGATAGAATAAGTGTAAAACCCTAAAAATCATAAACGTGTAAAATGACCATAATACCCCTCAAGCTAATAATTCGTAAAACAACTCAAGCCAGTTAAATACGTTAAACACTTAATTTATAAATGATTTACGCAAGACAATGATAATAAAACTTACACTTATGTTGCAAAATAAATATAACACAATATAAAGTTAATTATATGTACAAGTTGCTAGACAATTAAATTAAGATGTAACAAGTCAATATTGGTAAACTAGGAAAATGGATTTGGTCACTTATTTCTCCCCCCTATTCGGCCTAAAATACACGCCCATTATCCCAATATATTTTCCCATTTATTCTCCATGATCTCATCATTTGTAACCTCCATATCTCCTACAAAATAAATACCTGCAAACCCTAAATTAAAAGTGGCGGCTACAAGTATTTCTCTCCCATCCAAGTCGAATTAAACAAGCTAGCACAAAAGAGATTCGTAAGGTGTCGTGAGGAAGTTGTGGTCACGAGTTTTTGGGTTCGAGACTACTAGTTGTCGTCGGTTTTGGCTGCTGCTGGTCGTGGAGTATTAAGGCACAAGGGTGCTTGGTTTGCTTTGTTTTAGACTTGTTCTCTTCCTCTTCTTTGCACGTCTCAAGGTAACATCATCACCTCGTCGTTTCCTTTTTGTTTTCTGATTTGGGGTCGTGGGTTTTACCTTCCATGCGCATGGTTTGTACAAGTTGAAGCACCATGAATTAATGATATGTTAAAACATATATCACCTGAAATGATAAAACATGTAAACCCCTATGTATACGTAACTGATGTGTGAAACGAATCGTATCGTTTCGTTAAAAAGGATAATACGGATGGACATATATGTGTGTATAAAATCTGTTTTGAATAACCTTTAATAAGAACATGAAACATATTATATATTTTTAAAGAAACTAAATTATAAACTTACACAAATAAAAGAAGGGACGTGGTTATAAATTGAATTGCATAGTTTGGAGTAGTAAGCATGAGTTAACATAAAGATGGCTTACGGTTTTAGAATTATGTTTGCATTGAGTCGATTGCATGAAACGTTTGAGGTTTGGTCATTTGATATGTAACCGTATATATAAGAACACCATCAGTAAACTATTTTGAAAATGTGCTCATGCATGGTCTCGTTCTGTTCTAGTTTTTTTCTAAAAGAGCACAAGTAAAGTCTTGCGAGGGGGTATGTTTGAGGGCGATCACGGGAAAAACGGTCGAGTCATTTGGTATTTTGAAACCGTGTCGGGATAGTTGAGTCGGGGGTCAATCATAATACGCGTTTACTTGATCGTAAATGTTAGTCATTTGGACCGCGAGCGAGCTTGAATATTGATCGAACATGCACATGAAAATGAAAAATGAAACATAAATCTGTATATTACTACTTGAGTTGTATTTCATGCATTTAAGTTATTTACAAATTGAACCTTAATATTTGGTAAATGTCTCATGCAAACCCTGAATTTTATAAATTGACATATAAAGTCCTCAAATAGAATATTTATCATATTAAACCTTTAAGTTTACCATTTATCATTTGTAACCCCTAAGTTTTGCTAATTAATAATTATTACCCTAAAGTATTTATTTCGATCCATTACTAAAAATGAGAATACGCTTAATAACTCTAAAAATAGCAATACGGCTTATATCAGCAATAAATCTGTTATGACTTAAATGAGCTAACAAGTATTATACGAACCGTAATCCGTGTAGATTCATTGAAGAAGACGTGACGTTATTTCTTCGTGCTTACATTTCCATTGGCTTTCATTGCTAAGGTACAGATATTCTTTCCCTTTTCAGTAGGGATACTTTTGTACGTTCTGATCCTTTGATATGATCCTTTGCTATTATTCCCCTATGATGATCCTTTGTTTGCTTTCTGAATTTATTCGTATGTTATGATCCTTCGATATGATTCGTTCCATTTTGACTTTGGTATGATGTGTTATGATATGATTCAGTTGCTATGATTTGTACGCTTATGATTTGGTATGTTTTGGATATGATTATGATTTGTACATTCTGCCCCTTTTGTTACGAGCCAACTAGCCATGGAGGTACCATGGCCATGTCATTGATGGCACCAATGGCATGACACTATCCGGGGCGGTGTGATTAGTCCCCGGCGTCCCCATTATGATTTGATATGATATGATTTGTGATTTGTGGCGCCTTATTTGCATATGTATACCTGTCTAGCTAACAGGGTACATATTGCCTTATGTACGGGGGGCGTATGGATGCATCCTAGGCTTATGATTTGATATGATTTGATACGATATGATTTGATACGATTTGTATGGATTTGGCGTTTGGGCTGTGCGTGCCTTGCACCCCCTCTCGCAATTTGGTACTTGCGAGGTCTCCCCTCCCTGGACCCTTTTGTAAGTAGTGTCCTTCATGTGGCATGTTGGACGCATAGGATTATTTGCTCGTGGGCATCCTTCATTTGTGATTCATTATACTTCATTGGATTATGTATTCGTATGTTCGTTGTGTTCTTCATGTGGCATATTGAACACCTTTTGCTTTGATATTTGTTATGTTCTCTTCATGACCTGATCCTTTATGGTTTATGATCTCTCATTCACTTGGATTTGTTATCTTTTGCTCATTTGATACATATGCCTTCATTCAGTTACTCGGTTGACCTTTTGTGCACTCAGAATCCTTATCTAGTCCATCCAACAACTATGTGGTGTTATTGTTAATCGATTTTATGATACTTTCATTCCGTACATTATGAATACTAAACTTCTCTTATTAGATTTTTACTTCATATGTTTATAATGCTATGACATGAGTATGTGATTCTCTTGTTTATTATATTGATGTGTGACTACATGATTTGCCTACTCTCCATGCTGATATGTAATTACCTGAATTACCTGTTGCCATGCTAGTATGAAATTGTCCGGTTACCATGCTAAGATGTGCTTATGTGATTTGTCTAGATGCCATGCTTATATGTAAATCTGTGACTTAGCGGCTTTTGGTGATGTCCTTGTATAATTACTTCTTAATTTACAATTATCATTTAATGTACTATCTGCTAATTATTGATTTTCCATGATTACATTTATGCACATGATTCCTTGCTGACAGAAATTGATTCGACTTATATGTGTACCTGTTGAACTGTTTAGTGGCCATGTTATAATCTTGCTTAGTATTACTACTGATGATGCTACTTGGTATGATGACTGTACAGCTGTTGCTATTTACTGTCTAGAGAAATTGCCATACTTGATCTATATTATGTGGTTTCCTGCCTGCTTATAGAGTATAGTTTAGTTATATGTATTTGATTTGATGCCTTGCTTGTTTTGCCATAGCATGTTGTTAGTCGTTCCGCTGCTTGATATGCTCTCACAATATTTGGTTACATGTGTTAATTATGATGTTGCCTTTCATCTTTTATGTGATTCTTGAATGATTGAATATTTGTATGTGCTTGTATGTATTCGCGGATGTACTGTTTGCTATGGGGTTTCTTTGATTATGTTCTTGGTGGATATATGTTATGATGTTTTCGCAGGTTTCTCATTGACTCATTCCTTTCCGTTCATTCGTTATGATTTCGTTATTACTTTTTGATTGTTTCGTACCTTTGTTATATTTAGCTTTTGATTTCCATTATATCTGTTCACTGAGCTTTGTAAGCTCAGCCGCCTTTTCTTTTTCTGTGGCGGCAGGTTTTAGTAGGGCTATGGGCAAGAGTGAGAGTTGGAACTTAGAAGACCTACCCCAATTTGATGTTTCACTTAATTATGGATTTATATTTCAGATTTGTATTTCTTTGGTATTTCTAATTGGGATTTCTGGTTGTATTTATCATTTTGGAGTTATGATGTTCATAACTTTATTTTATTTGTATGATAAGACTTCCGCTTGCGTTACTGTATGCTTTGTATGACACCATAATGTGGCATTATGACCCGTATCAGGTTGGGGTGTTACAATAAGAGACCCAATGTATTTGTAAGAGTATTGACTTATATAGGAGAACTTGAAGAAATGCAAATGAGTAGATTATATATAGAGGTAAATACCAGTTCAATATCAGTTTCGATATTACTTTAGTCCCACCCATTTACTTTAATAGAGCTTCTGTTCAACTGAGCTGAATATACATAAGCTAATTTGCCAACAGTTTATAGCAATACATAAACGACAGCAGGGTACTAACGTCACTGTATATTAAGCACCATAAGGTCCAAGTAGAATATAAGTCTCATTGCAAGCCCAGTTTGCCAAGTGAGCTAGGAGTGATAAGATCGATAATACTAAAAGGACAAATGGAGTTGAGCAAAAAATATTAAGAATTAGGATAAATTTAGAGGTGGTGAGAGAGACTGGTCATACAGGTTGGATGATGGGTTAAATCGGGTCAACTTTTAGTATGGGTCAAAACAGCCCTTGTCGAGTTGGGTTGACCCACACAAGCTTTTTAGTTCAACTTTTTAATATTTGTATGGAAGATTAGTTCATGACATATATTTACAAAAAGAATATCATTACAGTTATAGTCTAAAATGGAAAATTAAAATTGCTTAAGGAAATTGTTTGCATTGACATTAGACTTCGGGCAACTTTCAATCCGTTCGACCCATTTGACCCATTTCTATTGTTAGCTAACTTTATTGATTTGGTCTGTTTGAGGAAAAGGACACAATCCAGAACGACTACACCATCTACAGAAGACTCGAAATTGTCTTATAAAAACAACCATACACTTTAAATTTGTACATTACCGGTAATTCTTGAGAATCTGCTGCCAATTATTTGTCCAAGGATCCATGAAACAAAGACTCCACCTCCTCTAATCGAGACATAACCTATTCCTCGTGAATACCTTCATTGAAAACTGTGATGCACACATAGGACCGGTAGCTGTATATTACAACTTAAAACAAAACCATATCCAAACGCTCTTGTATTTTGCAATGTAACTTGTTTGTTATACTTAATTATCAATTATGATTATTTCATATTCTAGATTTACCTTCAAAAAAAATGTCGAACATCCACCTACTACCTGTTGTAATAAAAGAACTAAGACCAGCAACCTGTAATAGAGCACCAGAAATACAGTACCAAAACAGCCCGAAATGACCCAAAAACCGCCTCTGAATAACAGCAAACAAACACCCTAAAGGACAGCAAACAGAAACTGCACAAGAAGAACTTCTTTGTCCTTTTAAGGTTTCTACGGAGCCCGTTTGATCGCTTCGAGCCTACGTACCGTACACCCCAGGATTGATGCAGTCTCTAACGGTTTATTGTAAGCGAAACAATATCCCGTAATGCACAATAGGTTTGTAGAGGAAGAAAATTATTCTGAAGAGTATGTGAAGTAATGTTTTGGGTCTGAATCTGACTACCACATCTTACTGGTAAGAGGTGACTAGAAAGTCTAAATCTGAACGAAATAATGTTGTTTGTTTTTTTATAATTTTCCGAATTATTTTAAGTGCTCGTTTTTGCAATTTGTTTTATTAAACCAACGCAATGCGATAATAAGTAACTTATGTAAATATGAAACAAGAATTTTTATCATAAATATAACATAATTAATAAATAATCAAATATATTATATAAAGATTACAAAACGAGTAAGAGGCAGTAAGATTCCCTCACCTCTTACTGAGTAAGATGTTATATGTCTAACTGGGTCTTACACAAAAGAAAAAAACAAACAAGCAAAACGTCTGCCCTCCTCTTACTGGTAAGAGTAAGAGGGAGTAAGAGGGCTAGTAAGATTTTTTTTAAAAAAACAAACACACCCTTAGGGTGCATGATCTATATTTATAGATGTAGACACACTGATTTGAATGCATTATCAAGTCAGTTTTTTTCCCATGATCTCACATCCCATGAATCACTCCACATCCCTTATTCTTCGAGCTACCCCAACTCTTTAGAAGCATGCTCAACCCATGTCTTTTGAACTAGTCAATCCAAGTAAGATAGACTTGTACCTAGGCGTTAGAGAATGCATGTAAACATATATTACCCCCATCATACTCTTTATTCAAATTAATTCAAATTTGCTTAGGCAAACTCATAAAACAAACTTAGAATTAATTTGACTATCAACTTATTTTCTTTAAAATGTTCAACCTCTTGTATGAAATTAACATCACTGTATATTAATTTCCAACAATCCCCGCCTTAAAACAAAGTGGGATGATACCCATTCCAACCAGGTTACTACGATGAATTCTTTCAAAACTCTTGGCTATCACTGCTTTCACCCCCTTTATGTTTACAAAAAGTAAGTACACCTTTTTTTAAGTTTGTCGAGTCAACGCAGCCTGACCCCTAGAAAAATATCCATTTTGGTCTGATCTCATTTGTCATCTGAATGGTATAACATCATATGAAACATTTTGCAATAGTAAAACAATTCTTATCGAGTACAAGTTTTAGGTAGCACTGAAGACATGAACTATAAACTATAGACAAAACATACACGAACGTCACTTGTTGAAAGACAGGACAAGTCCTAGTATGTAGTACTACACTAATACCTAAACTGATTTAAACAACATTGACTAAATGAGCCAGCTTGGTTTCGAATATAAGAATCTGTAAAAGACATAAAACAAGCCTACTACCAATTGGAAAACGCAAGAGAAACTTTTACAAAACACTTGGATAAAATTCCAACATCATAAGCTTGTCAAGCCATCATATCATAACCATAGGACATAATTAAAATATGAAACAAAGGGCAACGTGCTGCAATAGTTGAGCTCCAAATGGCAGCTTACAGTCCACTTTCAGATTCTCAAACGATCACTTGGTAATCAAGAAAAAGGTAACGTTAACGATCAGATTTTACAAATAGGAGTGATCCCCAAAAGATGAAAGCATTTCGTCATAACCACTTCACTTGCCTCACACAATAATAATTTGCCCGTATTCTCATTAGACCCAACAACCTGCCAAAACATTCAAAGTTACATTAACCCTGACAAAGAATCATCAGATTTGGCGATTTGCCCTTCTATAATTAAAGACTAAATTCAACACGTATGAGAAAAAGCGTATATGTAAGTAAATATACCCGCCACACGGAAGAGGGTAAACCGTTAAACTTCTTGCATAATTCATAAAGATATTCACACAGGATATGTGGCGCAACAATTGTGGAAGCCTCTCCGAGAACCTAAAAAAAGAAAGTTAGATTATTAATGGTATAATATAATCTACATAATCATACAAATTCAACTATTATTATTTATAATATATTTCTTTCTCTTAACCAATCAAAAACTGAAAACATCTTGATATGTGCTCTAATTATTCATTAAACTATTAAGTATTCAATTCCAACAACTATGCTTTATGTAACACCCATGTTATAACGATAATTATGAAGAACCATAAGAATCTTGTGAGGAGATGGACATAGTCTGAGATAGTGAGATACGATCCCGTATGACTCAATCCTCCTAGATTTTCACGCCCACTCCTCTTCAAATACCCATGTTATACCTAATCTGTAACGTAACTCAAACACAGAATCCTAGAGAAAGCGTGAGCCGACAGTTTGAGGGAGAGCATATAAGTCTCGAAAACAAGATCACATCATAGGACAACTTTTGTTCTGCATCAGTTTAAGCCATATGTGTGTAACAGGAACCTAGGAGTGGTTGACTAGTTGAGTTTCTATGTAGCGTTACATTTCGATCCATCTTCGTTTTCATGTCTAGTATGGTCTGAACATAGAGTTTTTTTTATAAATAAAAGGACTATTCCTAGAGTCATTACAACACAACACTTGTGCATCATAGGATAAAGATAAAGACTTACAAGTAATTATAAAAAATTTAATGGCAAAAAAAAAAACAAAAATGTGCTGCATATAAGAACAATGGTGAGCGAAAAAAATTAATGTTCTGTTAATCAACATTAAGATGCCATTTAAACAGTTCCACATCTTTATTACTATAATTTATATTGGAACGGTTAGTGCATACCGGAAATTTAAACAATCATTATCTTACCTCAGTAAACCGGAGTAAATGTAATCCCAACTCACGCTCATCATCGTTCACCAATATCAACTCTTCAGCCTGAAGCAAACAATTATAATATCGTCTTAATATATGAAATCGGTTCTTTTACCTTAATCTTACACACACATGCAAGCAAACTTGCTTTTTCATAATATGTTTTTCACTACAATTTAAAAAAAAAAAAGAACTTCACGCTAAAATCAGCTGTGAGCTTTTTTGAATGTACTGAATCCTAACCCTACATATATAGTGTTTGTGTTTGTCTATAAAATAATATTGAAACGAAGAGAAATTCTTACCATTAACTCCTTGATGTCATTACTAGAACTCCTGATAATTGAACAAACTTGATGATGTGTATAATGTAGATATACAGCAGTATTTTCCTAGTTATAAACAAATGTGAGCAAATAAGAGAAAGGTTGTGTAAAGATATAGGGGATACAATAACAATTGCATAACATCATAAAGACTACTTTTTCGTTAAGCATCTGATCAAAACTGAATGTATAATCAGTCAATCTGTTGTTCTTCAAGTCTGCATACCTGTTAAGAACACAAGCATAGAATATGAATAAGCACGAAACTTGATCAAAAAGTAAGGTATCTTGTGTTATGAAACAAAGGAAATAGCCCGTAAGCATTGTTTAATTCAATATAAATAAATTTGTATATTTGTTTATTTACACTTCTTTTCCAAAAAAGAAAAAAAAAAAAAAAAAAAAGGTTTGATTACAGCAAGTTCTTCAGAAATTAAAATCTACTTCTCTACTCATATTATTGGTACTGAGAGCATAACTACAATAGTCGTAATATTTATGATAAATCAAAAGAATCTTACTTAACGGCACCATATCCAAGTGCTTCAGCAGCATGCTCAAGATCCTCAGCAGTCCACTCATCAGTCATGCCAGCTAAAAGAAATGCATGCGTAGTCATTTTAAATCTACCCATTAACTAAATGCGAAACAGGTCAAGCGGGTTGAAAGCCATAATGAATATACGTGGTATACCTTGTCCCGCAAGGAGCACTTTACATAGACTTTTGGCTTCGCCAAGCAGATTAACAAAGCTAACCACTTTAGTATCAAAAGTTTGGAATCTCTCAAAATCATCACCTTGAACATGACTAAATCCAACATGGCTTAAAGAGTATTTAGAATGATCATCTGTGATCCACCCAACACGTTTAGCAGCCTACATATGCAAACAGTAGAGCTCAATAAGTATTCAATTCGATTTCTTGTTCTTATTTTGGAAGATGTTTATCAGTTATGGTGTATAAACGTTACTTACAGTGATGCACATTTCAATATAGTCTCGTTGCCCTACATCAGTCACATGCACTATCGAGTCTGCTTTTTCCACATCAAGTGCATGCCTGCATATGCAAAAAGTAGAGGTTTTTTGAGCTTTTTCCCGAAAAAAAATGTGTTACTAGCCAATTGAAATATGTTTTGACCAAATCAGCATTTATAGCAAGTAAACTAACCGCAAAGCTGTGAGATACACAAGAGGTAATTTTCGCCCCTCGATAAGTACCGCCTCATCCCCTTCACTGACTATAGTCAAACCCTTTCCCCTCAATAAATCAAGAGCCTCGCTAATGTAGAGATCATAAGAGCATTTACCCTGAAAATAAATGGAATTAAACTCAAAAACAACAAAAATAAGACATTCAAACAGCAAGACCAACTGCATGTACCTCAATGTCTAGATGATCCTCATCATGGATTCTTTTTCGGAGCACAACAACTCCAGAATACTCGAGCATGCGAGCTAACGTTTCTCCAATTAAAGTGGATCGAAAATGACCCATATGCATTTCCTCGGTTATATTTCGTGACAAAAAGTACACAACTGATTTTTTCACGGAAACTTTGGGTGCCCATGTGTCTATGCCATCCGATAGCATCTTATGAATACTCTGCAAGAAAAGAACAGAAAAAGTGACGACACTGAAGTAGACAAGAATTAAGGTCAGCATTGTCATGTGTCTTATATAAAATTACCTTAGCGATCCATTTCCTAGATAACTTAAACTTTACAAAACCAGGACCACATACGACGCATCTTTCCATCATGTCCTTATAATCAGAACCCATGATATTATCCTTCAAAAACTATGAAAAAAAAAAAAGAAAAAAGAGTAAAGATACTTGGCAGTACATTCAAAATACATGATATTTCACTCACAAAAAAAATATTACCACTCCAGCATGTTTTGGTCCTTTGTAATTGTGAATTCCCTTTATTTCAGGCCATATGTGCATGACAGTGGAGCTATTACCAAATGAAAATATTCTGGATTAGTACTCATTATTCAGAAAAATATAATGCATACTAAAGAAAGTAAAACTGCACAAGTATGAGAATGAACATATATACCATAGGTAATCACCACCGTCCTCTTTGGTGCAAGTAGAAATATTACAAGATACGGCTTCTCGAGGATTGAAAGTATGTTTCAGTGACGTGTTAAATACCTTTGCAATTTCTTCTTGAAGGCTCCATCTATTACGTTCCTGTATTACAATACAACCCCATTTTCTTAATTGTTTACATATCCTCTAGTTTTTTAAATAAAGCTTCTGAATCTAAAGTTCACGTTAAAAGACTTACATTAGGATCTACCGTGGTCGATGTAGAATAGGCTCCAAATTTTCTTACATCAGTGATGGTCTAGTTTTGCAGTAACAAATGGTATGTAGATTAGCACGAGGAAGGGATAGCAAGAGCTTGGGCAAATTTTACACAAATCAATTGCATTTCTTATTTTTGTAAATTTATTCAATCTGACATATAACATACTTTTTACCTTTACGAGACGACTGACGGACGAGTTTGCAGAGGAAGGGGCCGGAGAATATGGCAGCTTCCACTTCACTGTCAGTTTTAAAGAGAAATCCTTGCTCCTAATAAAACCAACGAGGCTTCTACCATCACGCGGCACAGAGAATTCACAATCTTCACACAAAATATCACAACGAGCGATATCGTCAGTTAAGCATGCCTCAATTATGAGGGAGGATTTAGCTGGTACAGCCAACACAGATCGCATCAGGTTTAATTTTCCACGCTTGATATAAGCAGGAGAACTGGTTTGAAAGAGCATTACATTGTATTCATCAACAGGATCGTCGTAATTAAAGCCTTTGCCATAATAAGCCAATAAAGTTCCAGCAACTTTTGTTTCTTTAGAATTGGTTTCCAAAAATTCTATTTCCAGATACGCGTCTACTGCATACTTTAATGCAACGTAATACAGCTCTAGAGAGCCATCTTTACCTGTTATAATACTCTTACCGGAACCGCCATTGGGTTTGTCTGGGATGTTTATAAACTCAAGGGTATCGCAAACGTTAAGCGCTTCGTTATAAATGCATTTCACGTCCTGAAGCTTCTTCTTCTCAGTAGGTTGAAGCTGCTTCTTCTCAGTAGGTTGAAATGTACAAGATGCTTCTAACTTAGAACGTAACTGCTCTGATCTTTTTAAACTAGCATCCAACAACGCCAACTTAGCTTCATATTCTAAACGCTCAGAATCGTTGAGTTCTTTTAATATTATAGGTTCACGGGGATAATCTACAGGAAGTATCTTCATGTCATCGACCTTGTCAGAGGTAATATAGATTTTGGCAGCGATCTGAACGATGGAGGTAGAGGAGACTGGAAGTGAACAATAACGGAGACCGGGTAGACGATGATAAGGCACGCATGGGAGGCGTATGGGATTATTGAATTCACGGTAAAATATATCAGAAAAAACATTCTGTTGTAGCAGCGGATCTGGTGAGAAACCGCCAACAGCTGCCTGAAGAGTCCCAAAGAGCTTAGGATCGTTAACAAAATTGTCATAATTGAAAAAAACGCTACAGAACTCGAACCGAAAGGGAGGACCTTTAACAAAAATGGACATCCTATATACCATGAACAAAAACAAACAAACAAACAAACTATAAGCAAAGCCATCACGAGTGTATAGATAAATAGATAAACACATACCATTGATTCAAGTTAATAAAAATAATAATAATAATAATTTGAGTTTAGGCCTATCTACAGAAAACAACAATTGTTGTATGCTATTGCTTTCAAATTACGAACTCACTATGAGCCAAACGTGTTTAGATGATATTTTTTAGAAAAATAAAAGTGAACGGGACTTGTAGGAACATTAGAATTCACATGACTTTAAATGATTAAGAAACAGATGTTACGAGTTTTTGAACAAACAAACATGTTAAACACGTATCCTATATTTTAAACAAGTATTTATGACTTCTGGATGTTCTTTTTTATCATTCTAAAGTCATTTGGGGGCCGGAGTTTACTAAGTGTTTAAATTAGTACACCTTCTAGATTGTATTTGCACCTTTGTACTTGGTATTTAACGGAATAAATTTATGAAATTAACGGAATATATTACGTACAAGTTAACTCACCAAGTACGTAAGTTAAACATCTAACAATGTTAAGTGGCAAATATACATTTATTGTGTTCTTGAATGGCAAATAAGGGTTGATGTGGCAAATTTAATTAGTTGGTGAGACACGGAGCATATATTTCACAAACAACTGAAAAAGTAGGGAACTAAAATTTTTTCTAAGAAAGTTAAAAGTTCAAGTTCCAAATTCTAACAATAAAATTTTTTTCTTTTACATTTTGCATTTTTCTAAAATGTATAATCTAAACACATTTTCTATTTCTAAATCACAAATTTTAGAGATGAAAACTCTTCCCGTTTCCAAAAAATTCTGTACATTTTCAATGGCAAACTTGTTCTTAAGGAAAAATGTTGAAAAATTTGAAAGTTTTACATGAAATCGAAAACGCAACCATAGCATAATAAGATTTCTCTAAATGAAATATACAATAAGGAAAGTGACGTACAGTTGGTCATCATTTACGCTCAGTTCTCGAGTTGAAATGGAAGAGGAAAGTAAAGGAAATGGAAAGTTTTTTGTGTTCTTGAGTCTTTTTTAAATGATGAAAGGGAAATGGAAAGGAAGATTTGTTAAGTAAATCTTCCTCCCACATTTGGGAGGCAAGGGAAAGGAAACGGAACCGTATGTTGTATAAAGACTAATATACCCTTTTTAAAACATTTGACATTAACAATTAAAGGGCATATATGTAATTTAACAAGTTATTTTCCTTTTCCTCTCACTCAAGAACATGATTATGATTACTTTCCTTTTTCTTTCCTCTATCTCAAGAACATAACAACTAACACTTACTTTCCTTTTCCCTTTCCTATTCTTTTCCATTTCCCTTCCATAAAAACTCCAGAACTGAGCGTTAGTTCTGAAAATGGAGTTAGTTTCGATTTTTTTATCTCCTCCTTTTCTACTTGATGTTTTTGATCATCCATATTCCTGCTTATTGGTTAAAATAATAATAATAACAATAAATTAAACCTAAATAAATAGAATAAATTCATTTACTCACATATCTCCATCTTCATCGGTTGTTGTCATCTTTCGTTCTTTCTTTCCAGCTATATGAAACAAAATCAATCAATTCCCTTTGAATTTGGAGGTTATAAACAATGGCAAAAAGTTTAATATAGATCTCAAATTTACCATAGATCCAATGAACCAATAATAGCCATTCATTTTTTTATTATGATAAACTTTCACCCTTTTTTAAAAAATTAAATATCTCGCAAACCGTTAATCGTTACGCGATAAAAATTATACCATCGCGACGAGAATTAAATTGTCTTTCTATAGATATGCACTACTATATATTTTTAACCACTTTTTTTTTCAAAATTTCGGTCAACAAAAATCATATATGATTTGTGAAAATCATATATGATTCGATTTTTACGAATCATATATGATTTTTACGAATCATATATGATTCGTAAAAATCATATATGATTCATAAAAATCGAATCATACATGATTTTTGAAAATCATATATGATTCGTAAAAATCATATATGATTTTTTCGGACGGAATTTTTGGAAAAAAATGTTTGTCGAAAATATATAAAAGTGCATATCTATAGAAAGATAATTTAATACTCGTCGCGATGGTGTATTTTTTATAGTTTGAAAATTTACCGTTTGTAAGATATGTTGTTTTAAAAAAAAAAGTGGAAAATTATTTTTTATTAATTTAGATAACAAATGGAGGACTATAATTGGTTCATTTGTTCTATGACAAATATGAGTTCTTTATTGATCTCAACTCTATAAACAATTCAATTTGGGTGGGCCGGCCCGGCTGCCCAAAAACTCTATCTATATATCAGTTTCGTAAATGAAATGATGGGTGAGATCAATAAAGATCACATAAAAATTAAAGATCAAATATTTATTTTTGATCAAATTAATTAAATTCACTTTCACAATTATATTTAAAAATTAAATATCTCATAAATCGTTAATAGTTAGATAAAACTAATTATACCATTGCGACAAGAATAAAATTATCATTCTATAAAGATCCAATATTGTATACTTTCGATGAACTTATTTTTTATCGTTTTTTGCGTGTTTCGATATATTACACTATAAATGAAAATTTTAAAAATACTTTTTTGTGTTAACACAACCCCTAAACCCTAAAAACCCTAACCCCAAAACCCTAAAAAACCTAACCCCTAAACCCAAAAAACCCTAACCCCTAAACCCTAAAAACCCTAAACCCCTAAAACCCCAACCGCTAAACCAAAAAACCTAAACCTATCCGCTAAACAGTAAGAATCCTAAACACTTAACCTCTAAAAAGCTTAACCAAAAAAGTCAAACCCCTAAACCCTAAACACCTAAACCCTAACCGTAAACCCTAAACCTACAAAAAAAAGTTGGAAAAAAATTTTCGTCAAAAGTATATGATGTGGGATATCAAATTAAAGGTAATTTTATACTTGTCGTGATGGTATAATTAGTTTCGTCCAACGATCAATGGTTTGTGAGATATTTAGTTTTAAAAAATGAAGATGAAAGTTTATTTTATTGTTTTGATGAAAAAATGAGTGATTGAAAATGGTTTATTTGATCTTTAGTTTTTCTTTAATCTTTATTGAACCAAACTCGTGAAATGATATGGGTCTCAACATTTTGACTTGAGAATTTGTGGGTTTGGGAAAGATATTTACCGCTCTAACCACTCTTGCTGGTTTTGTAGAAACGTTGAAAACCATTACATCAAATTGAACGCAAGATTAAAACATGATACAAATCAAATTATTTAAACAAACACCTAGTATATATATGAAAAAACCAATAGTACTGAATTTCATATTTTTAAATTATTACATAATGCATATTGAGACATGAGCAAACACCTACGACATATATCACGTAACAATTAAAGATCGAATTCATCTAAAACATACGCCCTACAATGCATGCATGCATACTAACTTACTACTTAAGTAACTATATATAGAGCTTTGACACCTTGGATATCATCCGAGTTTAATCCTTTTAGAGATCCTGTAGGGAATGAACTCCACATGATGGCGTTTTCATCTTCGCTGTGACCCAGACCTAGTAAATGTCCTATTTCATGAAGTGCTACCGATTGTAAATCGATAGTATCAGGGACGGGTTCTGGTCCCACAGACCAGTTCTCATCAGCATCATAATGTAACCTTCCATCTGTTGGCGAAAAAGCATGCGCCAGTATACCGTGTGGCCCATCAAAGGGTCCCCCATCCCCATGGTCACCTCTTTCAAAACTAATCTTTAAATCTGCATTTGCAAAATCATCAACTTTTGTAAATGTAAAGTAGCCCGAAGCAGCAGCCCATGTATTGAATGCACCAACAACAGGAGGTACATATGTTTCTGAATAAATTTTAGCAAATGCATAGGTTAGGTTGGTTTTATCGACGGGCCATTTAGGGTTGTTTTGTGTGAATTGAAAGTGAGACACGGTGTGTAACGATTTTGGCATTTGTTGGTGAGTTTTCATATCTGGATGTCCGCAACGAGGCATGACCATTCTTGAAATTGTAGGACCATCTAGTGTTCCGGTGATGTTTAGATGATAAAACTTTTGATAAATTTTGAGAGCGGATTCAAGCTCGTCATCAAAGCTTTCATTATTTTCGTTGAGTTGGTTACGTGCAGGTTGATAATTTAGATACCCGAAACGAGCAAGGTATATTTTGAGGTCATGGAGGCCTTGAACTTTGCTGCCCTTTTGACAACATCCTTGAAGGTGTTTTATGAACTCAAAGGCTGATGAATTGGTGTTTTGGCTAGCAATTTCACTCTTGGTAATTTGGAAGAGAATGAGAAAATATGAGAGGGACAAAAAGGTTGATTTTGATGCCATTAGTGGTTGTGTTTGGTGTTTTCTTTAATGTTTCAAGCTATTGGATCGACTATTTATAGTTGAACGTAACAATAAAAACTTAGTTTCTTTAACAAAGGAAATGTTCATTCACTAGGTCCTAATTGACTAAAATCTCTCCTTCCTATGATTTAGATTCCAAAATTTTTAAAACGCTTTTTGTTCAAAACTATATACAGTATGAATTGACGCATTAAAAGGGTTTTATGGACAAACCAATCCCGGAGCCATTTACTCAGTTACCTTGTATATTTCAGTCTAACAGGATCCACAATGGGGGGTACAATTGCAATATGGTAAAAGATACTCAACAAAATCATAAACACGGTAAATTAACATTTCATTTTTATTTTATTGACGCAGAAAATACAATTAAAATAATCAGTGGTAAAGAACTCACAAGATCACATACACATTAATTTGATCGTCGGAATATTTAATCACATCTTTATACACTCAATATACCAGTATTTTCTAAACCACATTGCTAAACACTCTCCTCACTCGTATAAGTTGGTATGTAGGATACTTCAATGTATTTGCTAAATTTGGTACGAACATGGTATGCCGTGCGTTGCAACCGTTAATAATTATACATATTTTAAGTGATGAAATATCTTGCATTACGATAGGGTATATGATATGATTATAGAGAAAATTTCATCATAGAACTCATATTTGTCATAGAACCAATCAACCAATCCTAGCCACTCATTTCTTTTATTAAAATATATTCACCATTTTTTTTAAAAATTAAATATCTCACAAACCGTTAATCGTTACGCCAAAAAAATCATACCATCTCGACGAGAATTAAATTATCTTTCTATAGATATGCATTGTTATATACTTTCGACGAATTTTTTTTTTTTTTTAAATTCGTCCAGAAAAATCACATGTGATTTGTAAAAATCACATGTGATTTGTTAAAATCATATGTGATTTGATTTTTACAAATCACATGTGATTTTTCTGGGCGAAATTAAAAAAAAAAAACTTCTTCGAAAGTGTATAACAATGCATATCTATAGAAAGATAATTTAATTCTCGTCACGATGGTGTATTTTTTGAAGCTTGAATATTTACTGTTTGCAAGATATGTTGTTTTAGAAAAAAAAAAGTGAAAAATAATTTTTTATTAATTTAGATAAAAATTAGATGACTATTATTGTTTCATTGGTTCTATGACAAATATGAGTTTTATATGGATCTCAACTCTATGATTATACTCTTTCTAATCGGGATGGGATCCTCTCAAGTTACTTGACTCAAGTTGGGGCAATATGAGCCATTGGATCAAATCCAATGGCTCATATTGCCCCAACTTGACTCAAGTTATGCTTATAACTTGAGAGGATCCTTGTCCTTTCTAATCAAGTCATATTTTTGTTTAGAACTGTGTTTAATTTGGGCCAATACAAAGATATGGTTATTCTAAACTTTTATAGAATATAAGGGGCATTATTTTATAAGTTATTAGCAAATAGCAAACATTTTAAAACTTTAGGGGTCATAATTTTTAAAGAGTTACAGTATAAATTTCCGGGATTAACTTTATTAATTAAGCTGGAAATAAACACGGCCCACTCAATGGGGTTTGTTATTTGTTAATCGGCCTAGCCCTATTTATCGTATGTATCTAAAATAATCCTTAACGATTATATATTGTGACGTTGAGTAAACTAATAGACAAGTCAATTGATACTTCCAAACATGGTATCAAGCCAAACCCTAATTTTCTTTTAATCGGCCTCAACTAAGTCTCTTTTGTACTCTTTGTCACCGTAAGTATTTTTTTTTACCCGATCGTTGATGAAAGTGGATCGATAGAATATTACTATATTTGTTACTATTACTATTACCTAATGTAACTAATGGTGTAAAGGAGACGAGATAGCTCACAAACAATGTAAATAATTCGAAATTGACTCGATATAAACGCGTTGAGCTCGATCTACTCGAGTGGAGTTCGAGCTCGAAAATACTTGGCTTGTAAGGCTCGCGAGCCCTTATCGAGCTTCAATGATATAACACTTTTACCTTTTTATATACATGTTGTTACGTAATTATCAGAAAACCGAGTTGAGTCGATCTTGATATGTTGATTTTTCATCGAGTTCGAGCTTTAAATGTGGAAATAATCGAGATGGAGTCAAGTTTCGAGCTCGAATTTAAGATGATGAGTCCAGCTTGAGCTTGAAATCCAAAGCTAGACCAAGCTCAAGTCGAGTTTCGAGCTCGAGTTTTAGTAATGAAGTCGAGTTCGAGCTTGGTAGTACTTGGCTCGACTCGACTCGTTTACACCCTAGCCACCATCAATATTACAAAACCACAAACATCGTCAATACTTGTGTCCTGGTTTGATCTTTTCATTATTTACGTATTGTCTATTATTATTGCTTGATTTCACAATAAGGTATCGAAACTATAATTTTAAAACGGTAAAAATTAGAGTAAACTGCAAAAAATGTCCCTGAACTTTGCCAAAATTGCGAAAGATGTCCTCGAAAAAAAATCTGCAAATAATATCCCTAAACTTCCAATTTTTTGCGAGTTATGTCCTTGCCGCGTTACTGTAGTTGAAAATTTAGTTTTTTGACTAACGCTCTTTAGGAATTCTCGTTAGTTAGTCCTCACGTGCTTTGCACGTGAGGGTATTTTAGTCTTTTTACTTTTCCCGCCACCAAATCCACCTGACAGGCCCCACTAGCACACCTAACTTTGTTTTAGGGACATTTTTTGCAACAAGGTTTATCTTTTCTAATTCATACCACTTAACACACATACACACCAATAAAAACGAACCCTTGCTTCCAACTTCTATATTATCGAAATCACCTCAATTAACAGTAGATCCAATATGGGCGACTGGCAAATTAGAGGTCGGATCTCACCGATTCCCCATCTTGTTGATGTTTATGGTACGATTTTTTTTGTGTAGTTTTGTTTCGAATGACCATGAAATGTATATCTAGAATGTAAAGCATGTTACCTTGATTAATGATAATGTTGTGGATGTTTTTTGATTTTGGGTTTTTTGTTTCGTTGATTTATGTTCCCAGAATCATACCAAAAGCTCTTCACTATTCAAATCCACCACACTGGTGAGTTTTCTGATCCACCTGGTAGAGTGTACAAGTATGCTATGGTTGATCATATAGACCTAATTGATTATGACAAGTTCTCCATACGCGAGATGGTCAAAATCTTAGCTGAACTGGTTTTGGGTGATAATAAAAAGTTGTTGTTTACCCATTTTAGGGTCCCAGGACTGTCTTTAGATGATGGATTAGTTCCATTGATGTCGGATCAGGACGTTAAGATATTGTTAAAATTTGTCCCTAGGTATAAGGAAATAGATGTTTATGTAGAGACTGATGTATCTTTGGTAGAAAAACATATGTTGCTGGTTAGGGGTTTTCAGTCTTTAAAGGGTCTAGTGATTGAAGAGATTGTTGAGGATAATGTGGTCAGTGCACCTGTTAAGAAGAACAAAGGAAAATTGTTGTTGTTGGAGCGGTATAATGATGAAATAGCACCAACGCAAGCTTCAACCACTAATGTTTGTCCATTGGTTGAAAGTACTGTTAATGTTGATAATGTAGGATTCCTGCATTGTGAAAATGAGCTACCATCCTCAACCCATGGATTCAGTTACTTAAATTTGATGGAAGACATTGATTGTGACCCTATGACTGGTTTTATGCCTTCGAAGCGTAAACAAGCTGAGACATATTTTAATGATGACTTCTTCCAGCAAGATAGTGCATTGAATTTGGATCAAGATACATGTTTTGATGATAGGCCAGAAGATATAGTAGAAATGATTGATGAGTACTTATATCCAGAAAATGAGGGTGTGATTTTTCGAAATATTGTCTAAGAGGTTGATGAGGAAGTTTTGGAAAGGGAAGAACTTGATTTTGAAGAAGCTCTTACCCAGAGGAAAGAACCAGAACCAGAAGGGGGTGGTAGTGATTTTGAACATGATGCCCTAACACCAAAACCTGATGTTGACATGCGTGGTTTCTCATTTCAGCTGGATTCAAACATTGAAGACAGTAGGAGAGAAGCTGTTGCCAAACTTCCTCCTTAAGAGTCTGCTGAAGGGGTACTTGCACCTTCCGTTGCAATGGATGACCTTGATAGTGCTGATGAAGCTGATGCTGAAAATTGCAGGTCTAAGAAGGAAAAGGTTGAAGGTAATGATAAGGTCTTATAAGGGCAAGTCTAAAATAAAAGAAGATGCATTTAGGGTAGGAGAAGAGTTGTGTTAATACAAATAACCGTATAAGCGTTTATTTATATTTTACGTTCTTCTAATGTTTTGTCGATAACAAACGTAAAATCATTTTAACGAAACAAATAAAACACGTAAATAGTTTGAGCCAATAGTTTACTAACACACTTACAGTTTCATATAAATCACTAAACAAGTAATATTATTTACAACTTATATAAATGCATATGTATAACACCTAGTGTTTACATAATATGGATATGTACTTATATATACTTAGTATATATATTGTAATGGGTAGAAATCTAAGTTCTTGACCCATTGACTAGATACTTGAATATAGTTGGGTAAAACCCAAAGTCCATGACCCATACCCATGGAGCTTTATCCATAACCCATGACCCATTGCATGACATCATGCATGAAGTCATGCTGGGTATTATCCATGACCCATGGACCTAAACCATGACCCATGATCCAATGTCTAGATACATTGTATCTATTTGGGTACCCATGACCCAAAGTCCATAACCCATGACCCATGATCCATGACCCATAACCCAAATATGGAGGAGCATCCACGGATCCTTGAGATTACACTGGACGGATCCCTCAAGTAAAGGATCCATGGGATCCGGGGAATAGTAGATGTTTTTGCCTACAAATAGTGAGTTATTTCTTCATTTTAACACACCCCTTTTACACACACTTTCTCCTAGTATTGTAAACTCTCTAACCTCAAATCCAAAGGATCTTTCTATGTAGTTTTGTGTTTATGTGAATCTCTAGGTTCCTCTTAAAGGCGAGATCACCACTTCTTGAAGTCGAGCAAGCTCAAGTCCATGTGTTTCCAAGCTTCGTCATCATCATGACTATTGAAGATATCTTGTTGATAGTTCTTTCCTCCCTCCTTAGAAATGTTGTGTTGAAGGCATAAGTGAAAGATGCCAAACGGGTCAAGAAGAAGGCATTAGTGAAAGGTGCCGAAGGTACGTGTCAAAGGCATTAGTGAAAGGTGTCGAAGGTTCGTGTCAATGGCATTAGTGAAAGGTGTCGAAGGTTCGTGTCAAAGGCATTAGTGAAAGGTGCCAAAGGGTCGCGTCGAAGGCATTAGTGAAAGGTGCCAAGGGTGTACAATCGATATGGTGCATCGATGTACAAGATAGTTAGTTTGGGTTAAAAGATATTGATATCCTTGATGATGTTGTAATTAGGAGTGTGTATCATTTGGGATAGGTGTTGTGTAGTGTTGGGTAGTAGTTCCTCCTTTGTAATAGAACTCGGTATCTAGCCTTGTACCGGATAAAGTGTAGGCGACGTTGTGATAGGTTTGGTTCTACCTCGTGGAAGAACCCGGTGTCTAGCTTTATACCGGATAAAGAGTAGGCGACGTTGTGAAGGCTTCTCTGCCACAAGGAGCTTGTGTTGTGTAGTGATTACGAACTCTCGAGTAGGTGACTCGGGGAGTGGAGTAGGGCAAGGAAGGTGTCCTTGTAGCCGAACCACTATAAATACTCGCGTCGTGGTTTTGTGCTTCTTACTCTTTATCTTTGCATTGTTTATTTATATGCTTATCTATCAACATCCAACACACACATTTAATAGATTGACATAAGTCGATCTAAATAGATTAAAACAAACTTATAATCGATTAAACTATTCAAAACCCCTTTCTAGTTTTCCACAATTGGTACCAGAGCTTTGTTACCAAGTTTCTTAGAGTATACTGTACTTTAAAAACTTGATACGATCCGTGTATGTTTGAAAACTACAAAGAAGGAAATTTCTTAAAAACAAAAAGTCACATTTTTAAAAATCATCATATTTTATAATGTTGGATAATGATAGATCCTTCTAATATTTTCTTTGTTGAGAATTCTCTATACTAGGATTTGGGCATCCTAGAAGGTCATGAAGAATTTCGCGTCGATGTTTCTTTATCATAAAATCAATATATATAGCAAAGGTATGCTCTTTAATAACTTACATACAAATAAATTATTAATGTATAATTTCTAGCTTAATTAATAATATCAATTCGTATAACATGTAAAGAATAGTAGACTCAATACGTATACTTAAATATCACTAAAGTTGTTATCTATATTGAACTCATCATCAAGAATAACATTATTCGCTGATCTCTATAGACAAAACTACAAACTAGTGATAATGATATCTTGGCTATTCGAGCGCCTTGGTCATCATTTCTCACATAAGGTTGTTGGCATTTCATCTATATCAATAGTGTTAATACAAATAAATCGTAAAAACGTTTATTCATATTTAGCGATCTCTTTGTGTTTTGTTGATAACAAATATTAAGTTATCATAAGTAAAATTATAAGGATACATGTTATTGTTGTAAAGCATTTACATACATAATCATTTAACATAAATTGTTGTAATAATTCATTTTGTGTAATTATTTATTAGGATGGGTAAAAACCATAACCCATGACCCATACCCATGGAGCATATCCATAACCCATGGAGCTAACCCATGACCCATTGACTAGATGCATTGCATCTTCTAGATACATTGTATCTATTTGGATACCCATGATCCAAATTCTATGACCCATGATCCATGACCCATAACCCAAATAGGAGGAGCGTCCTACGGATCCCATCCGGGGAACAGTAGTGGTTTTTTGCCTATAAATAGTGAGCTATTTCTTCATTGTAACTCACCCCTCTTCTTACAAACTATCTCATACACTACTTCTCTCTTCTAATCTCATATCTCTTGATCTATATAGTAGTTCTTCTTTCTTTTGTTGTGATTCTCATATAGGTCTTTCTCAAATGCGAGATCACGAGATACTACAAGTCATCCAATCAAGGGGCCCTTGATTGATTTGTTCCACCACAAGATTTCTGTAGCAAGATCTTGTATTTCATATTTCACATAGTTGTTGTGTTATAGTTGTGTTGGTTTGGTCCTCCATGTTAATGACTCGGTATTTAGCTTTGTACCGGAAAAAGTGTAAGCGACGTTGTGAGGCTTCTCCGCCAATTTGAAGGAGCTTGTTGACATAGTGCTTGAACTCTCGAGTAGGTGACTCGGGGAGTGGAGTAGGGCAAGGAAGGTGTCCTTGTAGCCGAACCACTATAAATTGGTTGTGTCATTTCTATCCTTTACTTTACTTGCTTTCGTTACTTACATTACTTATTGCTTTACACTTTCTATCCATCCATACGATTTCACATAATATCGAATCTAAAGTTTTTGAAACTAACTTAAAATCAGCAAAACTATTCAACCCCCCCCCCCCTTCTAGTTTTCCACAATTGGCATCAAGAGCAAGGTTTACAAAAAGTTTTAAAGTAAATCATATTTTAAAAACTTTTCGATCACAATGGGTTCTGAAAATTATAAAGAAGGGAAATCTATGCAACGACCTCCACTACTTGAAACTAATGGTTTTATTTATTGGAAAAATAGATTCGAAACTTATGTGAAGTCAAAAGATATTGATCTTTGGTACATCATTGTTGAAGGTGACTTTGAAGCCACTACAAAAGATGATAAAACCGGCAACCTAATAAACACACCTCATGATCAACTCTCCGATGATCAAAAGAAAAATCTTTCCAAAAATTGTGAAGCTAAAATGTTTTTATACAATGCTTTACCCAAAAAGGAATTCGAAAGAATTTCTATGCTTAAAACCTCTAAAGAAATTTGTAATTCTTTAGTTGTAACTCATCAAGGAAATCAACAAGTTAAAAACAATAAAATAGATTTATTTGTTCAACAATATGAACAATTTTCAATATCAGATGAGGATAGTATAGATAATTCTTTTGCTAACTTTAATACTATAATTACATCATTACAAGCACTTGATGAGTCTTTCTCTATTCGTAATCATGTCAGGAGATATCTAAGGGAACTTCCATCCAAGTGGAGATCAAAGGTAACGGCCATCGAAGAATCAAAATACTTATCAATCCTCACCCTCGATGAACTCATAGGCAATCTAAAGGTCTATGAGCTTGTCCTCGCTAAAGATTCCGAAGCCTCATAAGAAAAGAAAGAGAAGCACAAATATCTTGCCTTAAAAGCCAAGAAGGTCTCAAGCGATGAAGAAAACTCTTCTTCGGATAGTGATGACGAAGAATATGCCATGGCTGTAAGGGATTTCAAGAAGTTCTTTAGAAGAAAGGGAAGATATGTAAAGCAACCACATGATGACAATAAGGGGTTCCGGAAAGGCAAAGACGACAAGAAAGCAAGGGATAAACCGCATGTTTTAAATGTGCGGACCCTAATCACTTCATTAGTGAGTGTCCCAAACGCGACGAACAAAAGGCATTCGTGAGTGGTTCGTGGGGAATGAGTGAGGAGGAGAACGAAAAAATTTGTCTCATGGAAAATGACTCAAACGAGGTATCTCATGAATCTATCTATTATAGTAGCTCATCATTAGATGATGAATCATTGCATCATGAATATGATAAACTTTGCAAAATTATTCTAAAAGTAATTAACGAAAGTAAGATTTTAAAAAACAAAAATGAACGCTTAGAAAAGGAAGTCATCGAGTTAAAAGGCAAATTAAAACGTTTAGAAAAAGGGAAGATAGCAAGTGGGGAATGTGAGCTTTGTGTTCAACTTCAAACACTAGTTGATACTTTTGATTCCAAGATTTCTAGAATGAATACTAATACTCTAGATATGATACTAGATAGTGTTAAAACAGGAAACAATCAAAAGGGTTTAGGTTTTCAGGAACATAATGCATCAACTAGCTAGAATAAAGAAACACAACTCCTCAAAGCAACTGAAAAACAAGCTACTGTAGTCACGGATCCCTTGAAAAGGGAACCTTCTGGTGTAAAACCAGGGATCCGTGGGTCTGTACCAGCAAATAGTAGAAATAATGTAGCTACTTCATCTAGAGCCGACTTTGTTATCGTTAACAAAAAGAAACCAACCCACGTTACTGTTAGACAACCATTTCCACTAAAATAAAATCAAAATTTTATGAGAAACAAAGGTCCGTCATTTTCAAAACCAAACACATTTATAAGGAGACCTAATAATGTTTATCCGAGAAGTAACCACCATCAAATGGGATGGAATCCTAATGTACAAAACGTCTTTCCATTTCAAAACGTTACACCATGGAATGCATTTTCACCTTTTCCATATATGCCTAACATGAATGAAATGTATAACACTAATGGACCCATGAACAAATGGGGACCAAACTTTTGAGTTAATTGTTTTATTAGGTGTGCTTAAAGGTCTACCTAGATCCGGATGAATGGATCAAGGATAGCGGGTGCACGAGGCACATGACCGGCAATAAAGACTTGTTTTCCACATATGAATCCTTCAATGGAGGGAATGTGGTATTTGGTAATAGCAAGAGCAAAATCATCGGTAAAGGTACAATTTATCACAAATCTTTAACCATTAACGACGTGTGTCACATAGAAAACCTAAACTTCAACCTTCTAAGTATAGGAAAAATATGTGATAAAAAGTGTAACGTACTTTTTAGTGAAATCGGTAATTGAAAAACGGTATTACTATAGGAAGAGGCATTAGAAAACATGGAGTATGTGTCATTAAAATCGGTAATGAACCTAAAGACAAACTTTTTCTTACTTCTATGGATGATACTTTGACCTTATGGCATCGAAGATTGGGTCACGCCAATATGTGACTTCTTCAATCGCTATCATCTAAAGAACTAGTAAGAGATCTACCAAAAATAAAATACGAACATCTTTTTTGTGATGCTTGTAACGTAGGAAAGCAAGTCCATGCTAGTCACAAAGCTAAAAATATGGTCTCTACTACTAAGTGTCTAGAACTACTTCACATGGATTTATTTGGTCCATCCGCTATTCAAAGTTATGGAGGTAACTACTATACTTTGGTCGTAGCGGATGATTACTCTAGGTACACATGGACTAAATTTTTAAAGAATAAAACTGAAACGTTCGATTACTTTGAAATATTAAGTAAGAAAATCCAAAGACAATTAGGAAGTCCTATAGTGTCTATTAGAACAGATCATGGTAGGGAATTTGATAATGAAGTGCAATTTGGAGCTTTTTGTGACGCTAATGGTATTACTCACAATTTCTTGACTCCTCACACTCCACAATCAAATGGGGTAGTTGAAAGGAAAAATAGAACCCTACAAGAAATGAGTTGCACCATGATTAATGAGCAATCTATTCCTCAGAAATTTTGGTGCAATGCCGTTGATACATCAACCTACATACTTAACCGAGTCCTAATTGGACCATTCTTAGGTAAAACTCCATACGAGTTACTTCGAGGCAAAAAGCCTACGTTAGAACATTTTAGAGTCTTTGGTAGCAAATGTTTCTTACTTAACACTAAAGATTACCTAACTAAATTTGATCTTAAATCAACCGAATGTATCTTCTTAGGTTATTTTCCTAATAGTAAAGCTTATGTTATTTTAAATAAAGAAACAATGAAGGTTGAAGAGTCATTGAACGTAAAATTTGATAAAAGTCCACCTAAACCTACCTAACCTCTTGTCGATGACGAGATAATCGAAAGTGAAGCCATAGAAATCAAGGAAAATATAAACAAAGACGATGAATCATTAAACAATGAAATCATCAATATTAAAGAGTCTAAAGATCACCCCGTAGATAAGGTCATAGGAAAGTTAAATGAAAGAACCTTAAGATCTCAAGTCCAAAACCAAAGTAGTTTATTTTGTTTTGTCTCAACCATAGAACCTAAAAATACACAAGAAGCAATAAAAGATGAAAGTTGGGTAATGGCTATGCAAGAAGAGTTAAATCAATTTGTTTCTAACGATGTTTGGATACTTGTCCCTCCACCTAGTAACCAAACTATAATCGAAACTAAATGGGTATATAAAAACAAGTTAGATGCAAATGGTGTAGTGTCTAGAAACAAAGCTAGACTCGTTGCCCAAGGGTATAATCAACAAGAAGGCATAGACTTTGATGATACCTATGCTCCCGTGGCTAGATTAGAGTTTATAAGAATACTTCTTGCTTATGCTTGTGCTAATGATCTTAAGCTTTTTCAAATGGATGTTAAAAGTGCTTTTCTAAATGGCTTTATTAATGAAGAAGTCTATGTAGCTCAACCTCCGGGCTTTATCGATTTCAAAAAACCTAAACACGTGTATAAATTAAAGAAAGATCTTTACGGTCTTAAACAAGCCTCAAAAGCTTGGTATGATAGACTCAAATCATTTTTAATCAAAAACAACTACACCATGGGGTTAGTTGATAATACACTTTTCACTAAGAAAAAGGAATCACATATAATTATTATTCAAATATACGTGGACGATATTATATTCGAATCGACTTGTCAAGACATGTGTGATGATTTCTCAAAAATCATGCATGATGAGTTTGAAATGAGTATGATGGGAGAACTAAGTTTCTTTCTTGGTCTACAAATCAAACAAGTAGAAGATGGTATATTTTTTAATCAATCCAAATACATAAAAGAAATATTAAAAAAATTTGGTTTAGAAGAGTCGAAACCCATAAGAACACCAATTTCATCCGATACTAAACTAACAAAAGATGAAGACGGTGAATCCGTTGATAACACAAAATACCGTGGCATGATTGGTAGTCTTCTCTATCTTACGGCTAGTCGGGCGGATATCATGTTTAGTGTTTGTCTATGTGCTAGGTTTCAAGAAAACCCTAAAACATCACATCTAGAAGCGGTCAAAATAATATTTAGATACATTAAGGGTATGACTCAATTGGGATTATGGTATCCTTAGGGAACGGGGGTAGAAACTATTGTATATGCAGATTCTGACCATGCAGGTGATATGTTGACCGAAAGAGTACAAGTGGTGTATGTACCTTTATGGGATGTTGTTTAACATTTTGGTTCTCGAAGAAGCAAACAACATTAGCCATATCAACAACCGAAGCCGAATATGTCTCTGCCGACAAAGCATGCCAACAAGCACTATGGATTAAACAAGCGTTAGTAGACTACGACATTCATCTAAGTGACATAGCCATTTTATGCGACAACAAAGGTGCTATTGATTTAAGCAAGAATCCGGTGTTACACTCTCGCACCAAGCATATAAAGATTAGTCATCACTTCTTAAGAGACAATGTTCAAAAGGGGAACATTTATATTGAGAAGGTAGCATCCGAAGATAACATAGCCGACATCCTCACCAAACCGTTGACGCGGGAACAATTCAACTTTCTTTGTCTTGGTCTTGGTCTCATGGAACAATCGTCGTAATTTGTTTTTCAACTCTACAATGTATGTAAACATTAGCCTTACCTTCTTTTCTGAGTCTAGGATCTCTATTTCACACACAACTCACAAACAATATGGGGATTTTCTAAACTCAAAATATATTGTCTTGTACCCTTTCAAAATTAACGATAACTTTTTGTTTTCAAGAAACTTTTCGAAATGTCTTATAAAAGAATACTTCTCCCCGTATCATTTTTCTAACGCTATTCTCAGGTCTAGGACAAACCTTTTTCATTATTAATACAAAGTAAAAACAATTTTTCATTGCATCTCATGTCTTTTGAATGCTAAAGGGAACATATAACTAATATGTGTTTTCGGGTACATTCATTTAAGCAACAATGAACTAAGGAGCACTTGGGTTATCTCACATAATAATATGCTTTTTCACTTCTAGTTTATTTTCTTTTTATTTTTAGGAGTCGAGATAACCGCAACTCCAAATGGTTTGCATATAGGCACACACTAGGCACAAATGTTACCAAAATGGAAAATTTGAGCTGCCTGAGTCACCAGTACCACAGATCCTAGCATTAACGCTGGACGGTTCCCTTAAGGAACGGATCCGTGGGAACCGTGGGACAGAAGCTGAATTTCTCTTCTATTTTTCTCACTTTGGCTATAAACTTTCATATTTTCATCATTTTACCTCTTTCACTAATGAGTATGTTGCTTAATGCTTGTGTTCTCATGATCACATGCCTTAAATTCATATCTAATCATTAGATTTTAGTCCACATTTTGGGTCTAGCATTCATTACAATGCACTATTTTCGTTATAAATAAGGTTCCCAAAATGCTTGCAAATCCATCACTCTCAACCTCACAAACAATCATCATCATGACATCCAAAAGATCTTCCAACATTGATGAATCACCTAGTGCAAACAATCCTCTTCAAGAAATCCAAAACTTTATCCTACCACCTTCCGTAGTACCACCACCCAAATCTAGAAAAACCGCACGGATTAGCATCCGGCCTTGTTGTTTAGCCAAACTATTGTCACAAAGTTCATCACCACCTACTCATTCACCACCAAATGATTCCATAGTAGCACCTCCATCATCCCCAACAAGCACATCACCACCATCACCTATCAAGTCTCCACCCAAGATCACCCTATCGGAACTCCTTAAGACTCATAAAACATTCCCACTAGAAGTGTCTAGTCCACCACCCACATCATTTCAACAAACTTCCAACACAAAAGAACTAGTCTTTTTAACACCACCAACACTTTACAAAGATCTTTCAACTTCACCACCTTTAGCTCCCATTATTTTACAACAACATCTAGGTTCATATATCTCACCACTTACTAACATAATGGACTTTGATCCATATTTTCCAACTTTTTCACCACATATTCCACCCTCCACAAGTCAAACTTACCCGAAAACCATCCACACACAATACCCACATCATTTACATTTTGAACATTGCCAATCCACTAGGGAACTTATGCACGTACGAAGCGCGTTCGGGGTCAAAGGGACTTCCTTTTCGTCGAGCAAGTTTTTCAACACCCTAGGCAGTGAACCAAATCGTTGTAGTGTAGTATTGGGTATGCCTCGGGTATTGGTATCGTTCTCTAGGGGAGTAGGAATGCTAGCAAGAAGTGTACTACGCTAAGGTGGGGTTGAGGATGGTTCTTTTTTTTTTATCTTTTATTGGTTTTTTAGAAAGCTAAGGGTAAAATCTCGGGGAAATTGGTTTGGGGGTGGTACTTCTACCGATTACTTCTACTATTCTAATTATCTATTACTACTAGTAGCTATGTCTTTTTTATGTGTGTTCGTATGATGATTAAAAATGTGTTTACCTAGATACTATTACTCCCTAGTTATCTTTTATTGTTGGTTGAATTGTCACGTCCTTATTCTTAACGCGTTGTGTTTTCTAAGGTCATAGGGTGTGGCTATGCCCTAACTCTTGAGGTTACCTTTAGGTTATTGCCTACGAAATCTGCTAGATTAATCATAAACTAACTTTAAGGTTATCTTTGGATGTTTAGACTACGAAATCCGCTAAGTGATTCATAAACAAATTTTCACAAAGATTACTCAAGCATTTAAACATAACGATAGCCTAGTTGCACTCCTAAGCCAATTACAATTAAGATAAGAGACAACCTAACAATAATTAACAACTAGGTTTCATTGCTCTAAGCAAACACACAAGAATTTAGCTAGACATGTTAAACAAGCAAGCATACACACAATAAATGGAAGACATAATGATACTAATGGATTAAAACACTTATCTTGATGTATAAAATAGGGTTTGGGACCCGAAGATACTGTCCAAGTCGGACTACAAATGTTTAGGGTTTTTACTCCGAAAGTCTACCTCTTAAATGCAGAAAAATCGAATTATATATATAGATTTACACTTGCGACGGCGTCGCCTTATAGGTGGGACGCCGTCAGATCGCCGTCATTAGGGTTTTCGTCTTGGCCAAGTTATTGATGGGACGGCGTCATGTTGGAGTTGTGACGCCATCGGGCTTCAGATGGGACGTCGTCTTGGTTCTGGATCTGGGCCGTCTTAGATGAAAAGTCTGAGTGACGCCCTTATTCTTCAAAGCCTGACGCCGTCAGGTGTTATGAGCAAAAATTCTACTGAGCTGTCTGGTGCATGTATTTGTCAAATCTTTATAGAGGGACGGCGTCGCCCTTTGATTGGGACTCCGTCAGGTTCAGTTTGAGCAGCTTGAGTGGCTTCGATCTTGACTTTGCCACTTTCTTCATGTATTCACTCATTTTCGTCCAAATAAGCATCATTCCAGCATTTTGCTTCCAAGAGACCTAAAAATTGAAAAGGAATGAAATTAAGCAGTAACGGATATAAAAGTGGTCGATTAAGGGCTTAAATGACCCCTTAAAAGTGTACGTTTTAAATCCTTATCAGGAACTTGCAATGGAAATTAGGGACGAGATGCGATTCATACTTAACCACATCCTTGATCGCATCAACATCATCACTCACCAAAAACTTCCATAATTAACCTTATGCCAGCATGGAAGGAATGATATTACTATTTTCTCTATTTTTTCTTTTGAGTCATTTTAAAGAACAAACCTTGTTCTTAGTTTTTACATGTTTGTATGTGGCCTATATACCACTACACTTTGTCTTTTTATTACAAGGCTTTGTTTACATATCTTGGCTCTCCATCTTGTTTCTCGTCAAATACAAGATTATATTGCATGTTACTACTAACTTTTTTTTTGTAGGTATTATATTTTCTCACTTGACGCCCTATTCTAGGGGGAGCTACCGTCAAGGGGGAGTTAGTGCTTCGTGGAGTATACTATTTTTTCCACACTTTATTTCTTCGTTAGGTTCGCTTTTTGTTTCGACAAAAAGGGGGAGAAGAAGTAAAACTTATGCTTTCAAAACATACATCTAATCTTAAGTTTTACTCATCATAACATTATGTTTTGTCAAAGGGGGAGATTGTTAATACAAATAAATCGTAAAAACGTTTATTCATATTTAGCGATCTCTTTGTGTTTTGTTGATAACAAATATAAAGTTATCATAAGTAAAATTATAAGGATACATGTTATTTTTGTAAAGCATTTACATATAATCATTTAACATAAATTGTGTAATAATTCATTTTTTGTAATTATTTATTAGGATGGGTAAAAACAATAACCCATGACCCATACCCATGGAGCTAACCCATGACCCATTGACTAGATGCATTGCATCTTCTAGATACATTGTATCTATTTGGATACCCATGATCCAAAGTCTATGACCCATGACCCATGATCCATGACCCATAACCCAAATAGGAGGAGCGTCCTATGGATCCCCCAGATTACACTGGACGGATCCCTCATGTAAGGGATCCGTGGGATCCGGGGAACACTAGTGATTTTTTTCCTATAAATAGTGAGCCATTTCTTCATTGTAACTCACCCCTCTTCTTACAAACTCTCTCATACACTACTTCTCTCTTCTAATCTCAGATCTTTTGATTTATATAGTAGTTATTCTTTCTTTTGTTGTGATTCTCATATAGGTTCTTCTCAAAGGCGAGATCACGAGATACTACAAGTCATCAAAGCAAGGGGTCCTTGATTGATTTGTTCCTCCACAAGATTTCTGTAGCAAGATCTTGTATTTAACATTTCACATAGTTGTTGTGTTATAGTTGTGTTAGTTTGGTCTTCCGTGTTAAGGACTCGGTATTTATCTTTGTACCGGAAAAAGTGTAAGAAACGTTGTGATGCTTCTCCGCCAATTTGAAGGAGCTTGTTGACATAGTGCTTGAACTCTCGAGTAGGTGACTAGGGAGTGGAGTAGGGCAAGGAAGGTGTCCTTGTAGCCGAACCACTAAAAATCGGTTGTGTCATTTCTATTCTTTACTTTACTTGCTTTCGTTACTTATATTACTTATTGCTTTACACTTTCTATCCATCCATACGATTTCACATAATATCGAATCTAAAGTTTTTGAAACTAACTTTAAATCGGCAAAACTATTCAAGTCCTCCTTCTAGTTTTCCACAAATAGTGTCCATGTGAAACTCCTCATATCATGATAAAATAGTATTTTATCATAATTCTTAAACTTCCCAAAATTATGATTCATTCGTAAAAAGGAAACCTCGTCAAATAGGACTAGTAAACACGTCAAAACCTCAAACTATAAGATAGAGCAAAAACACCAACTCTAGCCAAGAATTAAAACTCCCAAATTAAATTATCAAAACTCACTTAAACTGTTAACTGCTGATATGCCAGATCCCTAATTTTGAACTAGCCGGATCCCTCATTCAAGAGATCCGTGGGAACCAGGACATCAGAAGACAGAATAAGTGATAGATAATCACTGTGGAGTTTTACTTTTCACTTTAATCTCCCAACTCATGAACATAAACCCTAAGTTACTATTCACAGTAGTTCATTCATCATCATTTCAAAAGAAACAATCACGTGTGTAAGTATAATCTTCACTACATTGTTATTTCCATTCTCTAATTCCTAGAAGTACAATTTTCATCTTAAGTAATTGGGTTCAAATGGGTTTATCACAATTTGGTATCACATTGTTTTCTAAGATAAACTAAATCAAAGAATCAAAATTGTTAATACAAATTAAAAACTCATTTTTGAATTCAATGAAGATGTATTGAGCAAAATTGTGATGAACCTCATTAGGATACTATTCACACAATTGACACCACATTGTGATTTTGATGTTTAGGATCAACCATGCCAAGCAATAGACAACAAGATTATCAAGACACGGCCCATTACGTTCCTATGTATCATAGAAAGGATGGTTTAAGCCCCGAGGACCGAAAGGCCTTCAAATTGTTGCAAAAGAGGTTATTCCACGAAGGGCGTGTAGTTGAACCCTCATTCATCAACAACACCGACATTCCCCAAGTCTTTGCGGGAATCAACTTCCAATGCCTCTTAAGCATCAATAAAAAAAAATTCGGTGTTTGTCCTAGAGTTCTACAAGAGCATGAGGGTCATTAGATATTAAGATGGAACCATTTCGATCGCTTTTGTTATCAATGAGCATGAATTTAAATTCACCCTTGAAGATTTTGCTCGGATACTTCTTATCCCTTGCCGAGGAGTATGCATGTACTCAAATGAATGGTCACTAGCCGATCTTCATGACATGGTTGATCATCACGAGGTTTATTTCACACCCCTCCCAGAACCGCCTACGGTAAGGGATATCGTCTTCATGCAAAGAGCCTCTCCGTCACAAGTCACTAGGAAGTCAAAGGTCATCTATAGAGATCTCTTTTAAATGGAGCTTTCGAATATGTTCCCATTGTACAAGAAATGGGAACTAGTGTTAAGGGAGAACGTCATTTGTTTGGTGGGAAATAAGGATCATCCCAACGCTTGCCTAGTCTACATAATCTATTTCCTTGTCACTGGGACTCATTTCAACCTCGCCTATTACATGGTCAAACGGATGGAAAGTGTGAAAAAGACGGACAAGATGGTGCTCCCTTATGCCATGCTCTTAACTCGCCTAGCCAATTTTGTCTTTGATTTAGATCCATCTCCCTACACCTATGACCACACCTTTTGCAACAATGTCATGGTGCCCTTGTCCGATGAGAAGACTACAAGGATTATGATTGAAAGCAAGAGACCTCACCCACCAACGGACTCATCAGATGAAAGAGAGGGAGAAGGAAGCAACCCCATTGGCAACGTTCAACTTGACCCCTTAGCATACATTGAGCAACTGCCAGACATCCCGAGCCCATCACAAGAATTTCAATAAACAAAGGGGATATTCAAATGTTTTGCTAACTTTCTTATGAAGAAGAAGAAGTAGGGGCGAAGGGTTGAAGAGTGAAGCTTGGAGGCGATGGAGTAGGAGATTGAGAGAGAGGGAAGGTAAGGTCGTGGACCTTAAAATTTGAACAATGGTCTGTAAAACATCTTTAAACAATATTTCTATAGCTTAGGAATTAGCTCTAGTAGATGGCATGACATGAACAAAGACATCCTAACTTAGACAACCCAAAATGAGAATTTTACGACGGCTTGATTACGTATCACACCCTTACTTACTATGCGTGATACTTATTGCTTGCATACTTGATTATTTAATGTAGAAATGATTAGGATGAGTATTTGCTAAGAGGTGCAAATTCTGCACATTTGCTATGAAGCTACTGGTCAGCAGTAGCCGGATCCCTGAGCTATAACTAGCCGAATCCCTTAGATGAGGAAACCATGGAATCCGGGTAAACAGATATAGTATTTTTATCTTTCACTTCAATCCAATCCTCCAGACCTTATCATACTAGCTAAATATGATATTTTAGGATCACTTTAGTCTTCCTCAAGATCAGTAGGTTTCATACTCACTCATAGCTAACATAGGATCACATTCAAGGTATCTTTGATTTATCACTTCACCAAAACTCACCATATTTCCGCTCCAATACTCACACATTGTTCCTCACATCTGAAAACACTTAGTTTGTTATTTCTCTTAATTTTGACAAATTGATTTTAGTCATCTTTACCTCAAAATAGGCTAAAAACTAGTTTTTCATTTCTTTTGATTTTTTAGGAATTTTCTAAATTTTTCTTAAGTCACCATCTGATCTCTAGGATCATTTGTCTTCATTTTTCATCCTTAAAATATTAGTGTCATGCTTAAACACTTAGTTGCACTCATAAAAGGGTCCACTTTCTTATAAAAAACCATCATTAGATATCCTCACTCCTTATGGTTGGACAATAAAGTCTTATACCATTTAAAACATCTTAGGGAACCCAAACACTCAGAATTTATAGGTACTAGACCCTAATAGAACATAATCACTTCATCACTTTGTTGTCTGACAAACGGATCCCTAATTTATAACTAGACGGATCCCCAATTTCAGGGATCCGTGGGATCCAGGTCTCCATAACAGTTTATGATCTCTTCGCTTCTCCAATTCAAACTCTCTTTGGTAGTCTAAACACTTTCCCTTGCCTTAAATAACTCCCTAGGATAGAACAACACTATAGTTGACTTTAGTGCATGCCAAAATTCTTAGTGGTCAAGAATTTAATTCATTAACCCAATTTCATCCTTTATAAACCAAGTGTGCTTATGTATCTAAACCACCATTCAAAAATCAGTAGCTAAGACATCCATTACATCCTATCTTTTCACCATGACTAAAGCATCTAACAAAACTTCTTCAACCAAAGGTTCCTCCAAGAGAAATGCTCATATGGTTCATGAGATATCATCAACCGAGTCATCACCCGAAGAAGTCCAAATGCTTGAATCCCTACTCAGCAAAGTCAACCAACCAAAGCTAGAAAAACCGCTAGGATTAGCATTCGACCTTTTGAGTTGGAAAGGCCCTCATCAGGCACTAAACCAAACACACCTAGCTCAAGTAAAAAACTTAAGGCTTCATTTCTAGAACCTAGACTACATTCTTTCACTGCCCTCTTTCCCATCTAAATATCTACTCATTAGAAGACACACCACCAAGGACTTCTCATTCACCAACCTTCTCATTAAATAGGGAACCACCTTCACCATCAAATAGTCCATCTTTGGAGACAAGGAATCACCAAAGACCCAACCATATAGAGGACTTCCCATCTCCACCACCAACGCGTACATTATCACCCTCATTTTTAGTTGAACCCCCTCACACCCTACGTCGATTAACTCACCTCCACAAATCCTACCATCCTTTGTGGAGCCTCCTCAAAACACTCCACCTCCTCCGTTTCCTACTCATGACAATAATTGCTCTAATTATCAACTCACCCAAAGACTTGTTCAAGAAGTACGAAATGAGTTGCATTTCATGTTTAATCATCTCCTTGAACGATTGGACCAAATCAACAAGTCTACTCGTCCTTAGATTACAAGCACATTGATGCTTTTTAAGTTTCCGGCACTTCTTAGAACTATTAGAAAATGTATTACATGTTTTTGTCATTCTCTTAGTTTTAGAGATATGTATATCATTTCTCGTATTTTTATTGAATGAAATTACATGTTATATGCCATATGGTCTTGAGAATATGTTTGGTGCCTTAATACATAACTCATTTTGATGTTGACATCACTTTTTACACCCACATTGCTGAATTGAGAATGCAGGTTACGGATCCCTCCTTTTGGCCTAGACGGATCCCTCCTAGGGAGGAACCATGGGATCCGTGCAATAGAAGACTTTTTTATTACTGATTTGAGTCTCATTTGCAGGAAATTATGCATCATATACTTGTTTTCTAACCTTTGTTTTGTAGATTTTCAATATACACTTGAAGACTTTGACACCCTCAACAAGGGGGAGCTTCTTGTCAAAGCAAAACATTGCAAAAACACTTGCAATACTTTCACATAGGAATATGTTACTACTTGACGTCCTCCTCACAAAGGAGCACTCGTCAAGGGGGATCATGCTGTCAAAATCGTCAAAAAGACGAAACCATTTGCAAACAAAATTGCAAAACACTCGCTTAGTCTTCCTAATTACTTGACGCCCTCAACAAATGGAAGCACCCGTCAAGGGGGAGCTAAGACGAGAATTCTTCTCTTATCTTACTCTCTATTTTTCATATTTTTACTTTTCACATGTTTTTTTGTTAAAACAATGTGTTAGTTTCTTTTCGACGCTCTTTTTGTTTCGACAAAAAGGGAGAGAAGAGAGTAAAAACTCCAATTCAAACTTTTACGAATTTTAGTTTTTCCTTAAAATAATCTTATGTTTTGTCATCAACAAAAAGGGGGAGATTGTTAATACAAATAAGCCGTAAAAACGTTTATTTATATTTTACGTTCTTCTAAAATTTTGTCGATAACAAACGTAAAATCATTTTAACGAAACAAATAAAATACGTAAATAGTTTGAGCTAATAGTTTACTAACACATTTACATTTTCATATAAATCACTAAACAAGTAATATTTTTTACAACTTATAGAAATGCATATGTATAACAACTAGTGTTTACATAATATGGATATGTACTTATATATACTTAGTATATATATTGTAATGGGTAATGTAATGGGTAGAAATCTAAGTTCTTGACCCATTGACTAGATACATTGAATATAGTTGGATAAAACCTAAAGTCAATGACCCATACCCATGGAGCTTTATCCATAACCATGACCCATTGCATGACATCATGCATGAAGTCATGTTGGGTATTATCCATGACCCATGGACCTAAACCATGACCCATGATCCAATGTCTAGATACATTGTATCTATTTGGGTACCTATGACCCAAAGTCCATAACCCATGACCCATGATCCATGACCCATAACCCAAATATGGAGGAGCGTCCATGGATCCCTGAGATTACACTGGACGGATCCCTCAAGTAAAGGATCCATGGGATCCGGGGAACAGTAGATGTTTATGCTTATAAATAGTGAGCCATTTCTTCAATGTAACACACCCCTTTTACACACACTTTCTCCTAGTATTGTAAACTCTCTAACCTCAGATCCAAAGGATCTTTCTATGTAGTTTTGTGTTTATGTGAATCTCTAGGTTCCTCTTAAAGGCGAGATCAGCACTTCTTGAAGTCGAGCAAGCTCAAGTCCATGTGTTGCCAAGCTTCGTCATCATCATGACTACTGAAGATATCTTGTTGATAGTTCTTTCCTCCCTCTTTAGAAATGTTGTGTTGAAGGCATAAGTGAAAGATGCCATCGGGTCAAGTAGAAGGCATTAGTGAAAGGTGCCGAAGGTTCGTGTCAAAGGCATTAGTGAAGGTGCCAAGGGTGTACAATCGATATGGTGCATCGATGTACAAGATAGTTAGTTTGGGTTAAAGGATATTGATATCCTTGATGTTATTGTAATAAGTAGTGTGTCTCTTTTGGGATATGTGTTGTGTAGTGTCGGTTAGCAGTTCCTCCTTTGTAATGGAACTCGGTATCTAGCCTTGTACCGGATAAAGTGTAGGCGACATTGTGATAGGTTTGGTTCTACCTCGTGGAAGAACCCGGTGTCTAGCCTTGTACCTGATAAAGAGTAGGCGACGTTGTGAAGGCTTCTCCGCCACAAGGAGCTTGTGTTGTGTAGTGATTACGAACTCTCGAGTAGGTGACTCGGGGAGTGGAGTAGGGCAAAGAAGGTGTCCTTGGAGCCGAACCACTATAAATACTCCCGTCGTGGTTTTGTGCTTCTTACTCTTTATCTTTGCATTACTTATTTATATGCTTATCTATCAACATCCAACACACACATTTAATAGATTGACATAAGTCGATCTAAATAGTTTAAAACAAAGTTTTAATCGGTAAAACTATTCAACCCCCCTTCTAGTTTTCCACAAGTTTGTTACAAGAAAAGAAGCGACTGAAAAGGTAAAGATGCATGCCTAGAAGGCCAGGAGAGCTAACTCGGTTCTAATATCTGATAAGTATATGGTCAGAGCTAAGTGCTACGGCATTGTGGTTGGAGCAAGTTCCTTTAATCCAACATATGGCAGAGAAGGGTATATGCCATCCACCCCAAAGACACGAGGCCAATCTGAGAAAACCAACAAGCATAAGGACATTAAATGCAAGTCCTAAAGGATATGAAATCAAGAATCATAAACCCCCTTGCCCATGGGACCTACTCTTCTCAAAGTGAGATAATGAGAAATGTTGGTCAGTTAAAACATTGACTGATACTTATAAATGTATCCAAACAAGAGATCTTACTGGTGTTACATCTAGATTTCTGTCAACTTATGTCATCGAGATTCTTAATAGAAATCCCAAAATCTCAATCAAAGCATTATAGCTTGAATTAACACAAAGGTTAAAAATAAATGTAACATTTGATGAAGCTTTCAGGGCAAAGGAAATTGCTGAGGAGAAGATGACAGAAACAGTATGCCCAACTTAGAGATTATGCTATGGAGCTCAGAGCAAAAAACCCATGCACAACAGTCAAGATCCAAGTGAAAACCAACATATATCTGGATCTTAATTCAAGGGTATTCAAAAGAATTTATGTTTTTATTGGTGAACTTAAAGCCGGATACAGAGCTACAAGAAGAGAGATATTGGGATTGGATGGTTCTTTCATAAACGGACCATATATAGGGTAAATTTTGACGGCTGTTGGTATTGATAGTTATTGGAATCACTCCTAACTTGTATTTCAAGTGTTAGTATTTAAATATGTAATAGGTTGCTTAAACTAGGCTTTTATGTTTGATATTAAGCCTTGGCTCATGCAGAAAGCCCATGAGCGTATGCCAAAGCCCAATAAGGGAAGGAAGGGACTAGATGTGTTGCCCTAGCTCCCTTACCCTATAAATACTCTTGTAAACCTTCATTTGAAGGTTGGTTGTTCACTTTCAATATATCCTACGCATAACTTTTCTCTATATCCATACGTGTGTGTTTGTGAGTGTTCAACCGATCACCTTTACCTCTATTTCTTACATATTGATCCTTGTGTTAACTTATGGTGACCTAATAGTGGTATCAATCGCCATCTAGTTGGGTGAAACACTTTTGTTTTTGAAGTTTAGTACTATACGCGTGGGTTTTGCATCTATACTTTTCATACGCTTAAAAGCTTTGATTTTTACACTTGTAAACTCAAGATTCTTGTGGTTTAAGGTTTATTTAGTGTTAAAGTTTCAGTTTTTAGCAAAAAGTTTCAAACTTTACGCGTGTAGATTAATTTTTAAACTTGGTTTGTTTCGTGTGTACTATTATACGCGTAAGGGTGAAAAGGTTTTTTGGATCATCAAGTTTCAAACTTTCTTGTTGTTTTGGTGATTTTGAAGCTGTTTCATTATTAAAATCAGGTTTACAAAACATTTTTGGGCATAAAATTCAGTTTTGGTAATTTTTTGTACTTCCTGCGCCTAGTAAAACCCTAGTTTTACGAGTATACATCTACATCTAAGTCTGTCTACGCCTAAAAAGTTTCTACGCATAAGACTTTCTGCATTTGATCTTCGAAGCTGTTGGTTTGCTCAGTGTTTTCTTGCTTGGATAAGCCTGAAAACACTTCGACTTTGGATATCGTTTACACTTGGATAAGTGTAAAGGATTTTTGGGTAAAACCCTAGTTTTACGCATAAGCATAAAAGCTTACGAGTAAACACTTTACGCCTAAGTTATTCTTACGCATAAGTTCATCTTACGCCTAAGGTAATCTTATGCATAAGGTTCTTACTACTAAGCCTTTGGTTTACGTTTAAGATTAAGTTCTACCTAACGTTTACGTGTATGCTGTATTTACGCCTAAGCTTCTTTCTACGTGTAATAGGGAATTATGCGTAAGGATTCAGTCTACGCCTAAGCTGGTTTTCTACGCTTAAGTGTACTTCATCAACAAGTTTCATTCGACTACAAAGATTCATCCTCAACACAAGTTTCAAGATGTCTCAACCACCATACTCTCACTACTTTCTTCATGAGTATCCTCGACAACAACAACAACAATAACAACAACAATTTCAACAATATCCTCCACCATCTCAACAACAATTGCAACAATTTCAACCACCATCTCAAATGTACTTTCCTCAAGGAGCAAACCCTCTTCCACCACATATGCCTCAATCAAACCCTCGTCAACAAGTTCAACATTGTAACTACTTCTAATATTAGTTTTCCGCTAAGTATGCTATGAATGTCACAACGCAAAAGGAACCTTCTTGGTTTGCAAAGATGTGTGAAGCTTTAAGCAGCCAACAATCCATTCATGAAGCTGGATCCCTTGATAGACCTCGAATGCTCACTCCCGGAAACTACGATCAACGGGTGATAAGGTTTTTTAGGTTTTGTGATCTCAAGAAACCACATGGAAAGTTTTTGAAGAAGGTCATACTTGAAGGTCCTTTTCAGATGCCTACTATCACTATACCCGGAGATCCGACTGCTAATCCACCAAGAGATGATGTTACCAACATTGTCAGCCTCGATCAACTTACTACTGACCAAATTCTTCACTTAGAAGTTGATGAACTTGTAATGCAATATATCCTTTTGGGTCTACCCAATTCGATACTTCGTAGTGTTGATGCTCAGAAGACTGCTAAAGCAATGTGGGAGCACATTCATCTTCTAATGGAAGGCACTGAACTCACTCAAGAAGACATGGAATCCAAGATTTACTTAGCATATGAAAACTTCATGATTGAACCAGGGGAGTCACTCGAGTCATACTATCATCGGTTCTCAGACATCATCAATGACTTGGACAAACATAATATCATTATGCCAAGGATTGCAATCAACACAAAGTTCCTGAGCTGTCTTTTTCCTGATTGGGAGAAGTACGTTACATTCATCCGTCAAGCGAAGAATCTTCATCGATCTACTTACGGATTGTTGTATGACTATTTGAAGCACCATCAAAAGGAAGTAGACAAAGATAGAATCATCCGTGGAGTCCCTGCTTCTCCATCACTCCCGGATAATCAAACTCTTGCTTTGTATACTCAAGCATGTTATCCTCAATTTCCAAACTTGCCAACTGTCTTCACAAATCCTCCACAACCAACTGCTCAAATTACACCATATGATCCATCACAGCAACAATCACAAGAAACTCAATTGATTCCATACAACAACAACAATGATCAAGCACTCTACAGTGAATCAAATGAGGACGCAGAAGCCTTCGATGCAATGAATCAAGGATTTGTCATGGTTGCTAGAGCCTTCGTGAGTTTCGCAAACAAATCCAACAATCGCATTCGTACCTCCTCCAACACAAGAAATCAAGCTGTTGTTAATAATGGAAGAGTTGAGGTTCAGAACCATGGAAATTGTCGTCATATGGGTAGTGGTCAAGGGTTTAATGTTCATGGAAGGAACAACATGGGTGCTCCACAACAACGGGTTCAAATGGTTGATCAGGGAAATGCTCAGACTAAGGTTAATGGTCTTCGATGCTACAACTGCAATGAGAAGGGTCATCTGGATAATGCTTGCCCAAAGCCAAGAACAAGAGGTAGCACTTATCACAAGGAGGCATTACTCTTGGCTCTCAAGGATGAAGCTGGTGGAACACTTACCAACAATGAACAGAGCTTCATGGCTGATGCATATTCTGATGATGACATGGAGGACTTGCAAGCTAATGCAGCTGTGATGTTAATGGCAAACATGAAAGAGCTCCACATGAGTGACACAGGCCCAGTGTATGACACTGATGGCTTGTATCAGGTACCGGATCCTAATATACTAATACATGATCTGATATCTGCGTCTGCATTTGCATCCGACGAGGCTCAGAGTGTTCAACATGAGTCTTCTACATCTCATTACGACGATAATCAAATGGATCCCGCAGTTATATTTGACGATCAAGATGACCTTATGGTTAATATTGATAATCAAGTTGACTCCGTGGTCATATTTGAGGATCTAAATAATGATTATGTTGAAACTAAAGTTGAACAAATTGAACCTTTGTATAATCCAGATTCAGAACTCATGACCTTATGTCAGACCACCCTTTCTAAACTAGAAAAATGCAATGAGATCAATAAGAAACTGCAAGATAAAATTTCACTGTTGACTAAGGATAATGAATGCTATAAGTTCCAACTCAACATTTTTAAACTAAATAGAAACGCGAACATAATTTTGATGTCACATTTGCAAAATCATACCAAAATGAAAAGTCTTTGGAAAAACATAGAATTGATGATTCAATTATGAGTGTTGTTGAATATAATCGTGATGAGGAAACAGATGTTGATGCTGAGAGTCGATTAAAAATGGAAAATGTTGAATATAACAAACCATTCGATTACTCAAAAATCATACCGTTTGTAAAACAACAAGATAATTCTAACACACCTGGGGTTATCACACCACTTCCCGAGTCCTACTCTAACGATGGTCCCCGACATAATGTTACACAAATTAATGGTCCTTTACCTTCCTTCAGTGAAGTAAAATCATTACCCGAACGATGTTAAGGTCTTAAATATTTTGATACATTCATGTCTGACATCAAATTTTTGGAACGTGAAATTGAAGTTAACTCTGAAATAAAAGCTGAACATTTTCAATCGCCACATGCGCGAAATCAAAGAGATATTTTTTAGAAAATACTTTTATCCCATGTCCGAAATTTAAAAATGTGTGCAATATAGTGGGAAAGGGATCTTCAGAAGGAGATTGGACTTATGAAAACAATTTTTGAGAAAACAGAAACATCGATTTCAAATACTAAACGAAAAAAGAAAATGATAAGAAATCATGTTGATCGACTCTTGGAAGATGTTATCTGTGCGGATACCATAAATGTTGTGTTGTTACATACGATTGCATATGCATTTGATTATATTGCTGTTGATTCTGTTGACTCTGTTGATAATGTTGAGAATATCGATAATGTGCCGCAAATCGAGTCTTTGAAAATTGAAAATGAGCGTTTGTTAAATGAACTTTCAAATGCAAAACGTCGTCTTCAATGGTATCAAAAAGATTGTCAAAATCGAGAACTTGCTTTGCAAAACAAAATCAACAAGTTGTGTGCAAAATCTTTTGATCCAAAACTTGAACAACTGGATGATGAAAACGTGTCTTTAAAATGTCAAATTTCAAAATATGAACAAGAAATTGCCAAAGTCAAAACTGAATATGGTGTCATATTTGATTTGCTTAAAAAGACTCGTGCTAAGGCATCACAAGAACTTGATAATCATCTTGCATACACTAAAGATGTCTTAAACGTTAGTGGAAACATTCGCTCTGAAAATCAAGAATTGTTGCACACTATTGTTGAGTTGAAAGAGAAGTTAGGGAAGTATGAACAAGATAAGATTAGTTACACAAATGTCCTTGCACCTGGAATGTTTAAAATTGACACTAGAATGCCTAATGACAAATCAAAAGATACTAATGTGCTTCCTTCCACTGATACAGGAGTAGTTGCCTCTTTTCCCAACGTTAGCACTTCACAGCTTAAGAGCAAAACCAGGAAGAATAGGAAGTTGCAACGTAAGAGAAGAACAATAAAGACCTCTGAAGTAGAAGAACACCTTAGGACTTTGAATAACACTCAGGTTGCATCCACTTTAGACATTACGTTAGACAAATGTAATAGACAAAGTGATGTAACGAATGCTGAACCATTAAGTACGTTGAATGTTATGTTTGAAGCAACTTGTGTTGGTTGTCGTAAAAGCATGTTTTCTGGTTGTCATGATAAATGTGTTGCTAAATCTATCTTATCTCGTAAGCGGAATAATAGAAACGGATTACCTCTAGGCCCACTAATGCTTCTAAGTCTGAGCTAGGTAAACCGCCCTCTAGTGTTTCTGATACGATCATTGATGTACCCATAGAACCCACTTCACCTCCTTGGAAGAAAATATCACCTAGTGCATTTACTAAGACCAAATCACGAACTACTTGGACTTGGCAGAGATGGTTACAAAATACACCTGGATTTAAATGGATTCCTAAAATCATTAACATGTGTGTTTCAACTGTAACTATAACGGAACCCTCTAACTCTTCGGGTTCCACCTCTACTTCTATTCCACCTTTGTCGTCTGTGTGTAATGCAGGTGATACAGATCATCCTTTGGATTGTTGATAGCGGATGTTCCCGACACATGACAGGCAACCTCAAATTGTTATCAAACTTTGTTTCAAAGTTCATCGGCACTGTCAGGTTCGAGAATGATCACTTCGCAGCTATCATGGGCTACGGAGATTACATCAATGGGAACATCGAAATTAGCAGGGTTTATTATGTGGAAGGTCTCGGTCACAATCTCTTTTCAGTCGGTCAATTTTGTGATGGAGATTTGGAAGTTGCTTTTAGGGAGAAAACTTGTTTCATTCGTGATCTACAAGGAAACGATCTTATGTCTGGAACCCGCACATCAAGCCTTTACACAATCTCAATGCAAGACATGATTGCTTCATCTCCCATTTTTCTACTTTCTAAAGAAACATCAACAAAATCTTGGCTATGGCACTGACGAATTTCACGCTTGAACTTTCAAACCATAACCAATCTTGCACGCTACAAACTAGTTGAAGGTCTTCCAAGGTTTCGTTATTCTAAAGACCATCTATGCTCAGCTTGTGAACAATGGAAAAGCACTCGTGCTCATTTTTCCTCAAAGGTGGAACACAACTCTCAGCATGTGCTTCATCTTCTTCACATGGATTTGTGTGGCCCGATGCGTGTGCAGACGATTAATGGCAAACGCTACATTCTTGTAATTGTTGATGACTACTCAAGATGGACTTGGGTTTATTTTCTTCGAAGTAAAGATCAAGCTCCACAGATGATCATCACCTTTCTCACGAAAATTCAAGTTCAGCTCCGGAACACAGTCAAACCAATTAGAACAGACTGAGGAACTGAATTTGTGAATCAAACTCTTCGTGAATATTATGAGAAAGTGGGAATTGAGCATCAAACATCAATTGCACGAAAACCAGAACAAAATGGAGTTGTCAAAAGATGAAACCGTACATTAGTGGAAGCTGCAAGAACGATGTTGATCAATGCAAAACTTCCAGATTACTTATGGGTAGAAGCCGTGTCAACTGCATGCTACACTCAGAACCGTTCTATGATAACCAAACGCCACAACAAAACACCTTATGAGCTTATCGATAACCGTAAACCGAATCTCAAACACTTTCATGTATTTGGTGCTCTTTGTTACCCAAACAATGATCGTGGTGACTTTGGAAAGCTCAAGGCTAAAGCTGACATTGGAGTCTTCGTTGGATACTGTGAAAACTCAAAGGGATACCGGATTTGGAATCGTCGTACAAGGGAGATTATGGAAACAATTCATGCTAATTTTGATGAGCTTACTGATATGGCTTCTGAGCAAAACAGCTTGGAACCCGGACATAACCGTCTAAACTTCCCCCAAACCTCATCATCAGCTGAACCAAGCTTATAGCTTACTCGTCGTCAAATGGAAACATTATTTGCTCCTCTGTTTAGTGATGATATTGACCAACGTGCTCCAGATGTATCAAATGTTTCCGCTGCTCAACCTGATAATATTCCAATCCCTGATACACCTGAAACAACAACAGTTGTTGCTGATGCACCTCCAATTGATTCTACAACAACAGTCGAACAAACCGCCTCTAATGACGTTGATCCAGCTGATGATCTTCTGAATCAAGATGTACCTGCACCCGCGGATTACGATGGAAATGCATTCTTCAACCCTTTTGCTACTAAAACTGCATCTTCAGATGTTGCGAAATCCTCAACCAGCCATCTGAATCCACCTAATCTGCATAATGTATATCAACATCAACCCTCCACACATCGTTGGACTAAAGACCATCCTCTTGTTAACATCATTGGAAACCCGAATCAACCAGTCGTAACTAGACAACGCCTTCAGACTGACGGTGAACACTGCATTTATGCCCTCATCGTCTGTCAAACTGAACCTAAAAACATTAAAGATGCAATGACCAAAGACAACTGGATTAAATCCATGCAGGAAGAAATCAATCAATTTAAACGTCTTGAAGTATGGGAATTGGTTGAAAGACCAACAAGGGTATATGTCATTGGTCTCAAATGGATTTGGAAAAACAAGTTAGATGTTGAAGGTACAGTTATCAGAAATAAGTCACGTCTGGTGGCTAAGGGTTATAGACAGGAAGATGGGATTGACTTCGAAGAATCATTCGCACCGATTGCTAGACTTGAGGTTGTACGGATTTTTCTGGCATTCGCGGCTCACATGAACATCACGGTCTATCAGATGGATGTCAAAACCGCTTTTCTGAATGGTAAACTGAAGGAAAACGGTATATGTTAGTCAGCCAGAAGGATTCGTTGATCCAGAGTTCCCTAATCACGTCTACAAACTGAATAAGGCTCTTTACGGTCTCAAACAAGCCCCTCGGGCGTGGTATGATGAGTTATCCTCCTTTCTCCTTTCTCACAATTTTGTCAAAGGATCAGTCGACCCAACACTGTTTATCCAATATCACAGGGTACACATTTTAATCGTTCAAATTTATGTAGATGACAAAAAGTTCTCAAACGCTTTTTCAAAACTCATGAAAACAAATTTTGAAATGTCAATGATGGGTGAACTTGCGTTCTTCATAGGACTACAAGTTCATCAATCACCCCGTGGTATTTTCCTAAGTCAGTCCAAATATGTTCTTGAAATTTTAAACAAACATGGAATGCAAAGTTGTGACACATATGCAACACCAATGGCACATACAAACAAACTGGACGCTGATTTACATGGGAAATTGGTTGACCCTACCAAATACCGAAGTATTATTGAGTCTCTCACGTATCTAATAGCCAGTAGACCTGACATTGTATTTTATGTATAGCTTTGCTCCCGTTATCAGTCAAGACCAACTGAGAAACACCTCACTAAGGCTAAAAGAATCCTTCGATACGTAAAGGGAACCATTAATTTAGGGATCTGGTATCCGAAAGATTCTGGTTTTGAACTAATAGTTTTTTCAGACGCTAATCATGCAGGATGCTTAGACTCTCAGAAAATTACTTCAGGTGGTTTACAATTCCTTGGTGATAAACTGGTGTCATGGAAATCGAAGAAATCGTTGTCCTCAACAGAAACAGAATATGTAGCCATGTCTGCGTGTTGTGCTCAAGTCATTTGGATGAGAACACAACTCAAGGACTATGGTTACGTATTTGACAGAATCCCTGTGTACTGTGACAATCGAAGTGCTATTGCGATCTCGTGCAACACTGTTCAACACTCGAAGTCCAAGCACATCGATCTTCGATATTATTTCATAAAAGAGCATGTGGGAAAGGGTACCGTTGAATTATACTTTGTTGGTACTGAACACCAACTGGCGGATCTTCTCACTAAAGCCTTAGCCCCAGCAAGGTTTAATGGTTTGATTCACCGGATTGGTATGAGGTGTTTGACTCTAGAAGAACTGGACGAACTTTTAAAATATTCATGAAAAATGTCAAACACCAAAACCTCTTTTGTATATAAATTTTCAAAAACAAAATAGAAAAATATAAAATCTGATAAAGTTCAAAAATATTCTTCTATCTAAATTCCTTTTAAACATTGCAAGTTCAAATCTTCCGTCAACACTTTGTTCCTTGAAACCTTTCATTATTTTTCCCAAACAAGTGTTGAGGGGGAGAATGTAAATATTTTTCAGTCTCATAAAACCTTGTACTTGTATGTTACCAAAAAATGTTGTATCTTTGGAAATGGTGGATACGTTTCTGGTTAAATACTCTCCTCAGAGTCAAATGTTTTAAACATTTTATCATTTCAAAAGTCAAGGGGGGTAATCGTCAAGTTTCCTTCCAAATATTATGTTTTGCTTAACCAAAGTGGAAGTTATGGGTCTTGGTTGAAAATTGTTGAGGTGAAAGGGCCATTCTTGTCAAGTTTCAAAAACATTTTTTAGAAAACTCTTCCACCTAACATATCTATCACATTTATTACCTCATTTAATTTTCTACCAAACCTAATCCACGCCTAAGATTTAAAACGCAAATCCGTGCTTCAAAACCAAAATTTGTAAGTTGTTATAGCTTCTAATCGTAAATACAAACAATGGTTTTTAATTTTACACGAATCCAACAGTTAAAACTATGAAAACTTGTGATTTTGTGGGTTTACGCGTATGCGTATGAACATAGTTTTGAAAATTTGTGTTTTTGGTAAAATGGGTAGTGTTAAAATGTTTGGAAACAAGTTGTATACCCATTTCTATCATCATAACATACCCAGAAACGTGTTTTAATTTTTTTCGAATATTAGGGTTTATGTTCATAATTAGGCGTTTCTTCGTTTAGATGTTTTAGCATGATTAGATGCTTAGAAAATGTTCATAACATGATTAATTGAGCATATACACTCTTGAATCTTACCCAGAAACAACAAATTTGAAGAACTAAGTTTTAGGGTTTATATGAGCGTACGAATTGGTACTTTTTGATTCTGTGTGTGTTTGATGTTAAAACTTGTTGGAACTAGTTACTTTTGCATCTAAGATAGTGCAGAAATTGTTTGGATGATTTTCCATGGTGAAATATCTTACTCGTAAGATTTGAATTTAGGGTTAAGAACATTCCTACGCCTAACCTATTTTTACGCGTAACTGGTTTACAATTTGATAAGCCTTGTGATCTTGAAAGTGTTTGAAATACATGTTAATATGTTTGTTATGTTTAAATTATTACAGGCTTGTACGCGTAAAAGATTCAAAATCAAGGTGTCTTGGCTTAAGCTTAAGGAACACCTTATACGTAGAGGTTACGCATAAGAGCAATCTTACGTGCAACACTTACGCATAAGGGTCTACAATGGGACTACGCGTATCCTGTGAAGGATATGCGTAAACTTGAATTTCTACGCCTAAGGGCTACTCTTACGAGTAAACCTTACGCGTATGTCCTTTGCCTAATCCTACGCGTAAGCTTATAAGCTAAGAGTATACTCCTACGCGTAAGTCAATCTTACGCCTAAGGGTTACTCCTATGCTTAAGCTTACGTCTACGCTTAAGGTTGTCATGTTTACGCATAAGCACACTAGCTTACGTCTAAGCCTACTTGTAACTTTATTTTGATATGTTACGCGTACAAAACTTGTAATAAGTTACTCATAATGTCACAAAACCAAAATGTCACTAATAAGCTACAAAAAGTTAAAACGTTGTGTGGTTAAGTGAAATTTGGACATTAAAATTCAAAATTAACAATCTCACGTAACTTATCACGTCAACTTTGGACTATTGGACTAAAAGTGACTTTGGACTCGTAACATTCATAAACATAACACCTTCAATTAATAATTGGACAATAAAATCAATCTTAGACTAACATAATGTCCTTCGATATGTTGGTTCTTTTTTCTCAATATCTTTCAGATCACGAAATGGACGTCAACATTGAAACTCTCAGTGCATCCAACGAACTCACAGTGGAAGATATCTTCCCAACTGATTACCGCAAAACAATTGGAAAGAACAATCTCAGGGTCGATTTTGATAAATTCACTTGCTCGGAATCCTCTTGCAGAGTTGCCGTGGATATTCTCAGAATTCATCCCTACAGTCTCATGCTCACCAACTCAGCTACAGTACCTGAAATCTATATCCATCAATTCTTGCACACGATGGAGAAGATTGATGGTCAAGATGCTGTCAAAGTGACTCTCAACAACAAGGAAGTCACAGTCACGGTAGCTGATCTTCGTACTATTCTTCTTCCGCCAGCCATACAGCCTGCTGATTATGTGGTTACTCCTAATGAAGAGGCTATAATGCAATTCATGGTCGACATTGGTTATGATGAGGCTGCTGGAGTCATCACCAGATACTCCACTGTCGATCTGAAGAATATCCCTCAGCCATGAAGGACACTGTATATCATGATCGCCAAGTCTGTATCTCGAAGAGATAGCGGCATGAGCATCCTAAACTCATGCACCTTCAGACATTTTGGGGAATGGTCAACAAACAACACATCGACTATGCAAGCCTGATATGTGAAGATATGATGAAGCATCTCAAGAATCCTGGGACAAAGGTTCCCTTTATCAGATACACAAAGTTGTTGATTCAGAACATTCTCGGGCAAAATCGGGACATCCCCATGAGAATTAATGACCCCAAGAACCACTCTGTGTTATATAAGCCAACATTGAACGTTTTCAGATTTAAGGACTCATCAACAAAGAAGCAAGGTGCAGTGTTACTTGAATGCCTTCTCACTGACACAATCAAGAGTCTTCCTTCATATCTTCGTTACCAAGAAGCGGTGAGTGCAGGCAAAGTCGGGTTTATGAATGAGAAGACTTCTGCTATTCCTACCAAAAAGACTAGAAGGTCAGGCAGCACTGGTAGTACTGGAAGCACTGGGAGCGCTCACAAGTATCCGAAAAGGAACCCATCCCGCAAGAAAAGAGTCCCAACTCAGATCGTCCGTCCTCAAGTTAAACCTGAAGACATTCCAGAGGATGACGACTCTGAAACTGAGTCTGAAGAGGTGGTTTATTACTCTGAAACTGCAACAGAGGATACATCCTCACCAATGTCGGAAGACAAACCACCAAGTCCCCAATCAGACAAAGGGAAGAAACCAGTGACAGAGAAAGAAGAGGAAGATTCAGATGAAGACCCAAAGGATGAACAACAACAACAATACCATAAAACTCTCAAGCAACTGAGGCTTGAGCATGCTGCTAGGGAGTTTAACCTTCAACAAACCACATGCCCTGGAGGTTCCAGTGGTGGAGCTCTTATCACACCAGTTCTTAATGCGGTTAATCAAACTGATAAGGGAGCTGGTGCCACCACAACAGAATCTACAGAGCAGCAGCAGCAAGATTATGAGGTTAAGTTCGAATTTGAGGAAGACAAACCGGAAAAGACAGAGAAGATTACAGATGAAGACGTGGAGAAAGCGGCAAAGGAAAAGGTTGAGGAAGAAGCCCTTGCTAAGAAGGAAGAGGAAGAAAGTATTCGAATTGAAGCTGACAGCTACATCCGAGACAATCCTGAACACAATCCTAAAAAATCTTCAAAGCCACCTCATGACCCATCCACAACTGAATCATCATCTCACTCTTCACCACCACCATCAAAAGATACAACCACCAAATCATCATCCAAGTCGGTCAAGAAACCCACTGATACACGGGCATCTCGTGCCAAGACTAAGATCCAAAAGGCTGTTAAGCAAGCAAGAAGACAAAACTTGGTAGACAGAAAGTTGAATCAGCTAGCTGACAGGGTCAATTTATTTGGACAAGAGATGAACAATTTCATTGAGGAGAGAGATCAGATCAAGTTATTCCTCAACCGAGATGTTCAAGGGGAAATGGAAGAGAAGATAAAGGAATACACTCATCAGTTCCTCCTTCAGTATGTCCCGGGAATAACCAAGACATGTTATCCAAACAATTCTATCCTACTTTGAGAGCACTAATCAGACAAACAATCATCACTACCCCGGTGACTATGCAGACTCGACCAATACCACCTCTTAATGTAACAGAAACTAATCTATTGTCAAAGTTGATAGTTCAGATGACTGCTCGATCTTCGACGCTCACATCTGACGAATTAAAGTTTCTTGAGGTTCTTCTTGCTCACCAATTGAAGACTACATGCAAGGAACCTGATGGTATTGAGAAGCGTTATAGAGATGATGATGACCAGGACAAAGATCCAAAGGCTAAACGTCAGAAGAAAATAGGCGAGTCCTCATCATCCATGCCACCACCACCACCAAAGACCACAACCACTACTGGAGCATCTCAGCAACCACCTACAACTGATAAACCTCAGGATTTTGAGTCTCCACCACCATCAGAGAAAACTGGTGATCATTTTCAATACACCGGTGGTGATGACGAAGAAATTCCCGAGCCCCAGCAACAGCCATCATCCCCACCATCAACTAAGCAACAACCATCATCATCCTTCAAGCCTAAGAAGAAGAGATCAAGCTCAGTCGTCTCATGGTTGGATGAAGATGATACTGCTGAATATGATTGGTTTAGCAAATTAGTTGATACCACACCTCGATTATCAGAAGGCCAAGAACCAGTAGATGGTCGCACTATGGAGCATGTAAAGATTATCCAGGATAAGTTCAAGGTTAAGAAGATGACGAAAGGGGAGCTACGCTGGATCAAGAATGATGCATTCCAATTGCTAAAAGATAGCTTCGACAGTGCTATTGAAGTCGAATATCATCTCGACAACATCACACGAGCCATGTCTAACAACATTGACTGGCTCAACCCCGAATTGAACATCGACTTCACAAGAAAGGATAACACTCCATACTATACAGACTAGACCAAACCGCTACCAACCATTGGCCGACCAGAGCAACCCAAGATTCCTTGCCAATACTTCTTCAACAATGACTTAGAGTTTCTTCAGCACAGTAGCGACATCAGCAAGAAGTATGCTACATCACTCACCTTCAACATCCTAGCAGCAGTCTTCTCTACCAATGTGGCCATCGAAGAAGAAGCCACCAGAATGTTCATTGACAAAGTGACTACGATATTGATGCTAAGTATGGAATTCACCATTGGCCTCCAAGGAGAAGTCTGTAATACAGAAGCTGCCAGGTTCTAAAGTCTAACAAGGAGGTGTTCAGTGATAAAAGGATCATTGCTATAATGCATGTCACTCTGGCTACAAAATGGGATTACTCATTCTTGAAGGAGATCAAAGTCAAACGGCAAGAAGAACAAGAATATGAATTCAATGAGGCTGATTTTCCGAGATTGTCGCTCAACGACATCGAAGACATGTATCTGGCTAAGTTACAAGGTCGGATGAGACAATTCTCCACCAACATTCAGCTACAGTACATCACAGCCTTATTGATATTCATTCGAAGCAGAGTGATCCAGAAACGTGTTGAAGATCTTCAACTTGCTGTCGAATCTTATCATAAGAAAGTCAACCTCACAAAACCGTTGCTACACTTTCCCGACATAAACCAGCTATCTCAGTACACCATTTTGAAGAAACCAAAGTTTGAAGTTGTTTACCGCAGTGAACTTCACCATAACTGCTTCATGGCGTGCAACGAGCTTCATAAATTCTATGATCACACATTGAAGATGGTTCGTGATGGGTTAGCGTATCGGTTGAAGGACATACAGCAAGAAATTGGGTCAAAGAAGCGGTGGAATTCTGAGGAAAGGAAAGGTTGTTTCATCGGGATCAGATGCGGAGGTTGGAAAGCTTTGTAGGTGGAAGACAGAGTTTCTCGCTTAAGGGATATCAACGTCATGAGAGAACTCCTGGTCTACTTGAATGATTGTCTGGTACTCTTCAAACTATTTTGATTGACATTTGGATTGTATGATTTGAATACTTATTATGGTTTTTGCACACATAACAGTGTACAACCCGTACTTGCAATGAAAGGACCATGTGGTACGTATCAGTGCCACAATCCTTATAAAAGGAGCGAAAGCTTCTTACTTTTGAGTAAAACTTATCAAAACTTTAATCATTTTCAAAGTTTTGCTCAAAAGAACAAGTACTTCCCCTTATGTTTTCAAAACCTCAAAAGTTAATATTACTTGTTGAGGGGGAGTATTTGCTAAAAATCTTTGTTCACAAAATGTTCTTCGTGGAAATCTTCCCACAAAACTCGAAATGGTCATATTCGATATCAAAAATTTCATAAAAAATAACACTTATATGCCATTTTTAAGGGGGAGAAAAAACCGTGATACGAATATGTTGTAAATATGATTGAATCATCGTGTGCTAAGACTTAACCCATGAATTGATGTGATCTGAACTGTCGTACATCAAAAATATTTGTCTTCCAAGACTTATCCGAGTAGATCGTACCTATTCGAAAAACTCTTGATAGACATGAACTTTGACGGGTTTGACAACCTTTTCAAGGTTTGTCCATACCTTCAAGGTAGTTATTAGAGCTAGTTGTCACCTAAAAGCTGACAATGCATCTCTTTAACTATGCAACGTAATTTGTCTCGCGGGGAATTGTCTATCTTGAGTCGATCAATTCAAAAGTACGAGCTCTACCCTCACCGTGCAGATTTCTGTCAAAACACTTAAGCACGGGTAGAGGGGGAGTATTTCTGAAAATGCAAAACTCTCAAAGTGTTACAAACATGTTTTCATTCATAAACACTTTGAGATATTTTCAAGAAAATGGTTTTATGGCAACGTAGGATAGTCATGGAGTTATAAGGTGACTAAGGTTAGGAATAACCATCCTATGATCCGCCAGAGCCGGAGGGATCTACCCAAGGACACCACCAATAGTTAGTACTTAGAAGTCCTTAGGAATGATTATAAAAATGAGAAAATGAGAATCGGAGAAAGAAGGACTTGAAGAATTTAAAAGAAAAGTAAAGAAAAGGGTGAAAAGAAATAGCCCTCCAAATTATTCAACTTAGGGCAGACACCGGGTTCAATTCATATGCTATTGGCTGTCACTAGATGACACCGGTATTGAAGATTAAAGTTGTCATGGACCCAGTGACGCATGCACTAAACCTTCTTAGCCACTCAAGTTTCTTTCAACAGAAGCTTGTTTCATTCTCACAGGGAACCCTACGTAAACTATCGGCATTCTCTTAGAGATTGCTGGTATTGAAGAAAAAGACCCTCTCCCAAGTCTCCGCTCAGGAAAACCAAAGCGCACTATTGAGTCTAGAGCCACGAGATTCATTCAAAGATCTCTTAGGAACAATCGACATTTCATCACTTGTCGTTCAACATTAAGGACGCAATTGATACATTTTAGAGTCATTCACAGATCTTAGCAATCTGTCGAGAACATTTATGAGAGGTTCACAATTGTGATCCTCAATGATTGAATGGAAACTCCTGCCCAGGGTCAACATCAAACAGCCCTGACAGCAGGTCGCTTTGGTAACTCCTTGTCGGTTACGCTTAGTGTTGTCTCAAACGGTCTACAGTCGTGGGGTGATGCTTCGGTGTACCTCAGCGACTCACCTGAACTTTAGGTGTACTTCGGTACATCGTGTTATCCTACTTGAGGGACTCCAGTTTAGGAACAGCCTTTGCTAGAATTAGAGACGTGTTTTCACACTATGTTGTTAAAACCCTCGAACTTCGAACTTGTAAGTGCTGGAAATCCTGCTAAGGAGATTCCTTTCAAGAATCGAGTCATGAAGATGTGGGTCATTACTTGAACTTGTTCAATGTAATGCCAACTGTCCCTTATCGGATTCGGACGGCTGATTCGCCCGACCAAGGTGAATGGAATCAAGACATTCATTAAAAGAACAATCGTAGTGGTCAATTCTCTAAGAAACGATCACAATAATTGATTGGTGTTTTTCACTAACCAATTCTTATGTTTTCTTCTTATTGATGCTCCTGGGAGGAATGATCGTGCTTATTCTCCACATGCTCATACCAACAACAACACAAATTGAAGTTCTCTCGAAAGGCAACACAAAAGTCAGAATGATTCTTCTTCAAAGCTAAAGAATCTACAAAGTTTAAAGACTAAGAGAACTATATCAAATCTGAAATCCAACGTCAACGAGCGTGTGAGCGTGTTGGAGAAAGACGTGGAGAAACCTGAGCAAAAAGCGGACCTGATGCAGACAACAACAACATAACATCACCATATCCACACCAGAACAAAGAACAAAGATAACGAAGACGTCAAATCTGAAAACTTCAAAAGAAGCAAGATCCTCACACTGGGGAGATTGTTGGAATCAAGGCATCTCTTTTCATAAGAAAGAGGAATGTCAGAAGACGTCAAAGCAACTGCTATTACATCAACACCAACAACTTATTCAAGATTGCTGGAGTCATCACTAAATAACTAACACTTAGGGGGAGATTGTTGGAATCACTCCTAACTTGTATTTCAAGTGTTAGTGTTTAAATATGTAATAGGTTGCTTAAACTAGGCTTTTATTTTTGATATTAAGGCTTGGCTCATGTAGAAAGCCCATGAGCCTATGCCAAAGCCCAATAAGGGAAGGAAAGGACCAGATGTGTTGCCCTAGCTCCCTTCCCCTATAAATACTCTTGTAAACCTTCATTTAAAGGTTGGTTGTTCACTTTCAATATATCCTATGCATAACTTTTCTCTATATCCATACGTGCGTGTTTGTGAGTATTCAACCGATCACCTTTTACCTCTATTTCTTACATATTGATCCTTGTGTTAACTTATGGTGACCTAACAATAGTAACAATGGTATTTACCCTCTTGCATATGCTATTGTTGAAGCAGAATGCAAGAGTTCTTGGTTGTGGTTCCTAAAAAATCTAGGTGATAACCTTGATTTACAACCAAACAACAACTACACTTTCATTTCAGACAGAAAAAGGTATAATAAATTCAATTAACACTAATTACAAAACAATTCGTTAGACATAAGCAATGTTTTAATCCACTATGTCTTACTTGTAATTGGGGTATTCTACAAGCTATTCAAGAGGTTTTTCCTTTTGCTGAACACATATTCTGTGTTAGACACGTCCATGAGAACATGAAGCAAATTTTCAAAGTGATGCTTGATGCGCGCAAAACCGTCAAGTTCTCTCACGCAAGCGTAAGAAAACCTAAAACAGCTTAAGCACGAAATCAATGAAGATCTGAGGAGTATAGGGTCTCCCCGGGTCGTTATGTCCCAGCGAGTTGTGCAATGGATTATCAAACGTTTAGTGATCGAGAAGTCTGAACGGGAAAAGGATATGGGAATGATTATAACTAAGGAAAAAGCCAACAAATAAAGACGGCTTAAATGCAAATTAAAGAAACTTAAAAAGATAAAACCTATTAAATAAACGCTATCACTATATTTAAAGTGATGAACGTTTAAAACCTAAAACGTATGTTTAAATTAAAATCTACGCGACGTACAAAATAAAAAGTGAAACTAAGTCAATATAAACCCTAAAAATATGAAAAATACATTTTTACTAACCTAATGATAAAAGAAAATTTATAGAAAAAGAAAATTATTTTTACAACTAATTATCTAATTATTATTAATTAAAAACTATTTTTAACTAATTAAAAATAACCTAAAATGAAAGAAAATAGGAAATAAAGCTTGAAAAATAAATTTAAGACTTAGAAAAATCTAAAATATGATAAAACTAATTTTAAAACTAAAAATATATTTTTTAGACTTTTTATATATTTATTATTAATTTAAAACTATTTAAAACTAATTAAAATGCTAGAAAATACAAATTTAACTAAGAAAAATCTAGAAAAATACTTTTTTGTCTTTTTATATTTATCTAAACTTAATAAAATTGAAAATTTATTTTTTGGAACCTTTTTCTAATTTTTTGTATTAAAAGCTATTTAAAAATGATTAAAAACTAATTAAAATGCAGAAAAATACCAAACAAGCTAGGAAAAATCTGAAAAATTCAGGAAATGCTTAAAATAATATTAGGAAGCTAAGAAAAATGAGAAAACAAGTGCTTATGTGGAGGATTTAGGATCTGCTATGGAAGTGCTTATGGAAATAAGCACTTGATAAGCCAAAAGCTCACCAAAAGCTACCAAACTAGTACACAAGCTGCAATAAGCTAATATGACCAATATGCAATGAGAATTAACAGGCTAGACCAACAGAATCACAATCTAGATCAGATTTGATGTTTTTGATTTTATAAACTTAAATAGCTTTGGGGTACTAACTGTAATCACATGCACAAGCTTATCAATAAGCTCAAACTGAAAACTTTTATTTGGAACTTGGAGAGGACCTGGGTGAGATCACTTAAACCAAAAATGAGGCCATGGTGAGCTCTTATGAGCTCTGTACACTTGATGCAAGAACTGAGCAAATCTCAGCATATGCTGAGACAGGGGAGCAGGGCAGATGGCCCTTACTTTAAGCTTGTACACAAGCTTATCCAGAAAGCTTTAGACAAAAACAGAAATGAGGTCTTATAGACCACCTGGTAGACTACTTATAGACCAAATATCAGACCCTACAAAGCTTTATTGAGACCTGTGCACACTCTGCAAGTTCTGCATAATTCCACTTTTGATACATTTTTGACTTTTGATGAAAACTGCAACTTTGACTTTCTTGAGTTTTGGATCCAATTTTAAGGCTGATATAGATGTTATATGATGGAATAAACCTAATGCAAGCTTTGATAATGAATTCTAAACACAAAATGATGATTTGCTAAACCCAAAATCTCAGCAGTGAGCAGTGATATGGATTAAGGTTAAATTTTGACTTCTGGTGCTAATCTTCTCAAAATATTGACTCACTTGAACCTAAATATACTTAGTAAACCTGAACTAACAACAATCATCCATTGAACAGACCTCTGAGACAAAGAGATCAGCAATTCCAAACACCCTTGTAACTACTGTTATGAAGATTAAAACTATTCTACCACTAACAAACACAAACCATTGATCAAACTAAGTTAATGTGACCTAATTACTACTTTTAAAACAGAAATGAGCTAGTTTTAACTACAATTACTGAGTGTGCATAAAAAACTTGGAAATGACTTACAAGAGTCCAAAGCTGCAATGGCATGCAAACACACCCAATGAACCTCTAATCTACTTATTCAACCCAATGATCACTATTTTAACCCATTTCAACTTCTGAATCACCCATTCACCATTTCCATTACCCTTTTTGCACCTGTTTGACTTTGGTTGACCAGGAATCAAAGTACATGTAATCTTGAATTTGAGCTTGTAAAAAGCTATACTAAGCTTATTTAAGCTCAATGAAACTGAGAATCAAGTATTAAGAAGCTTTTGAGTATGAATTTGAAATGGAAATATTCAACAGTGGCTATAAAACATGAACTCTGATCATAACTTGAAATTGGAACTTGAAACTGATTAATATTGATAAAACAACTTTAATAAAGTACAATTTAACAAAAGCTAACAATATCACAACTTAATTAAAACATTTAAACTAAATTCGACATTAACTAAAATTTTTAAAACTAAAAAACTGCCACTCACTTCCTCTTTTGCTTTTCTTTTATACCCAATCTCCTTCTCTCTCTTCTGTGATGAAATCCCACCAATCCTAGCCTTTGGATTGCTTCAAAATCATCTCCACCGTTTAAATCTATTTTTGGCGCCAAATTCTCATTTCTGCCCATTGGGGGTTGAGTGAGGGGGGGGATGTGCATTTAATGCTCTTGGAGGGTAGTTGTGGAGTGGGGAACAGGTTTGAGTGAAAATGGAGGAGGGGGGATGGGGGGGAAGACTAGTTGCAGAGAAGCAGTTGATAAGGTGGATTTTGGCGGGCAAGTGGTTTTTGACCAGAATTGACCAACAAGTATTAATAATGGGGGGTTCACAATTCTATTATGACAGGGGTCCAGAATTAGTAGGTAGGCCAAAAAGGTTTAAAGGGGTTTAAAACTCAAGGGTCTAGTGTGTAAAATCTGAAACTTGAGGGGCCTAAGCTGCCAATTCAGAAAAGTTATTCCAAGGACCAAAAGTGACAACTTTCAAAAGTATAAGGACCAATGTTGCCATTTTGCAATTTTTCAGGGGCCATTTCTGCCAATTTTGAAAGTTGAAGGACTATTTTTGTAATTTCTCAAACTTTTTGATATTTTTCACCAAAGGACTAAATTTGACAAGTTTTGATTTTAAAAGGACCTTTGGTGACTTTACTTTTGAAATTCTGTGCTCAGGGACTGTTTTTGACAACTTTTGAAACTTGGGGGACTGAAACTGCAATTTTTGCAAATTTGATATGTTTTTCATCTGATTTTGATAATTTTGCATTTGAAACACATAAAACACTGATTTGTGATATTTTGATCATTTTGATGTGTTTCTGAGTGTTTTCAGATGAATTTGCAGTTTATTTTGTACAAAACTGATGAGTATTTAGACACTCATCAATGCTTTACAAGGATTTTTTGTGAAAGTGTGCAACAACAACTATTGTGCCTCAGTTTGAACATCTAATGGGGCAGCTGAAAGACTACGACCCAAAAGCTCAAGACTAGTTAAGAAAGATACCACCAACCTCATGGTCAATGGCTCATTTTTCAGGTATTATCATTTTTCATATTTGTGCTTTAAGTATGTATATAGTGGACATTAACTTATCCTTAATCGTTAATCAAAAAACAGGCCGAGCTAAGTGTGAAATTCTGGTCAACAACCTTTGTGAGTCACTCAACAATAAGTTGGTAGATGGTAGAGAGAAACCAATAATAGGGTGTTTGAAATACATTAGGGAGTATTTGATGAAGAGGATAGTAAATGTGCAAAAGGTCATAGATAAATGTACAGGTCCCTTAACACCAACTAAAACATCCATTTATGCTGTTATTAAGCAAGAAGCTAATGAGTATGATGTTATATAGAATAGGGCGGATAGTTACCAGTGTAAAGGACCATGGAATGACCAATGTGTGATGAATATGAGGTTAAGGACATGTACATGTAGGAGATAGGATCTAACCTGTATTCCATACAAACATGTTGTGGCAGCAATGTATAGCATGGCAAATGATGGTAGGGAGGTAGGTATACCTGAGAATTGGGTACATCAAGCATATTGGCTAAAAACATGGAAGGAGACGTACAACCATAAGATTGAATGTATTGCTAACAGTCAATTTTGGCCCAAGTGCACCATCCCTAGTATCTTATTGCCCCTACACCATCATGTTTCAGTTGGCAGACCAAGGAAGAAGAGGAAAGCGACCAAAGTGTTGTGCCAAAATTTAACCCAATTACCCTTGAAAGGATTTGAAAATAAAATAGCCTAACTCACTAAATAAATAGTGAGCTACTCACTGATAAAGAAATCAGTGAGTGTCGTATAACCGTAAACATCAAACAAATCACTGAGTGAACAATCACTCAGTGAGTTACCTTCAAGATGTTCATACTAAGTCTAAGTCTAAGAAGGTAATGGAATTAGTGAGTGGTGACAATAACTCACTAACTCCCTGAGGCTATCTTTGAACAAACAGACTCCCTGAGGGTGTCAAGACTCCCTGAGGCTGTCTCTGAAATCTGAAAACAAGTACTAAAAGGAAGTTAAAGCAAAGTACAAGAATTATTGTAGAAGTGGGAATATGTTGACATCACTCCTAAAGCATGGTTGTTGCATTCCCAAAAGAGGAATATGGTACTTCTCCACCAAATGCAAGACAAGTGTCACCAACCATCACATGTTGTACTTTGTATTTTGTAGCTATATATATATGTATGTTTGTAATAGGGATAGTCATGGATTCTAAATAAACAAAATAATACAAAAAGTATTAGTTGATAGAATTGTCCTCTCATTGAATCTCAAGCATAGCTTGGATCAATGAGAGTTGTATGTCATTCAATGGGGATAGTTTACCGTAATTATCCCCGTGAAGAAGTTGAGGATGTTATTAGTTAGTCATGTGGGTATTGAGCAATCTTTTAATTATTGTTCATCATTATTAATGAATTTGTTCTTTATTTTATCAAGATTTACTCAATTCTTTGGACCAAAAAGTGGTATCAGAGCGGGAGGATTTTTCTTTAATCCAGATCCATTCATGACTGCTAATAACATTTTAATCTATGTCAATATTAGTGTGAAAAGCTTCAAAAGTTTCTACTGCTAAAATGTAACTTTTGAGGGGGAGAAGCACACCGATATTGACTAAATGCCAAAAATACAACCCAAAAACACACACCACCACCACACAAATCTTATCATCCACACACACCAAACACTCTATCATCAATCGATCTATCACTATCATCATCAAAAAATCGACACACAAATCCTCTCTCAAAATATCAACATCCATCATCTTCAACAATCAAAAACACAATCGAATTCATCATCACAGATCAAAACAGATCTTTCTAACAAAAATCCTTCATCTAACCAAATCCATAATCAAGTTGTCTATACAAACTCACTCCAAAAAAAATCCATCACTCAAAAACAGATCCAATCGATCTACATACATACACTCATAATCATCAAGATCAAATAAACACAGCCAACTTCTGATTCAACAACAAAAAATGGTGTCAAACAACTAAACTCTCACACACCAAAAATGATGTCAAAGGTAGGTGTCTGAGATGGTAACAAGTTCTGATTCAAAGAGTGAATCAATGAGTGGGTGTGTTGTGTTCAGGTGAGATAGAAGTGGAGTTGAATCTGGATTTGATAATCGTAGGATTCTGTTGATGACTGAGTCACTGTGACTCAGGGTGGCTGATACGAAAAATTGGTTTGAAGCTAATTTTGTTTATCAGTTTGTAATGGGATTATGAGGGAGTGGTAATGTGGGTAGAGATAGAGGATGGGTCTGATCAGGATTTGTAATTGTGATTATTAAAAGTGTTGATGCTGTTGTGGCTGATAAGTTGTCTACACCTCAGGGCGTGTTATTGAAACAGGTTGTTGTGATAAAAAAATCAAGGTGTGTTAATATGATATTCAGGTTAAGCCTGAACAGGATGTAATTATGATCAGTGCCCTTGAAAAGTCAGGTAGCTGACATGAACTGTGTATTAAGATAGATGTGTGATCCTTAAGTGTACGAGTGTGTACTCAGGAAGTGGTAAGAAAGGGTGTGAATATTGACTCAGTGACTGTTGCGACTTAGTGAGATAAATTAAGGGTTATTTGTGTTGTAGTTGTTTCGGTCTTAGCCTGAATGAGATTGTGATTGGGGCGAATAGAATTATCAGGTGACTCAGAGTGTTCAAGTCACTAAAACCAATAAGTGACTAAGTAACTCTGAACTTTAGGTACCTGAAAACCAAAGTGAACATTTAGGTCCTGAATGAAACAAGTTACCGAGATGAAAATGGGTTGTGCATCAAGGAGTGATCACACTTCAGATAGTGTTAATGTGTGCAAAGAAGAGAAGCTTCTGGTTGTGTTAAGATGTTATGATCAAAATGTTATCTCAGGGAGTTGTGATGTTATCAAGGAATACTAATTTTATTCAGGAAATGTTTTTGACCAGAGGGTGATAATGATAAGCGTAGCTGATACTAGAATCATAACTCCTAATGAACAACCTTGAGAAGGTTGTAACTAGATAACTGACCACTAAAAGCTTGAGAACTTGAACCATGAACACGAGCAGCTGATGAATCTTGCTTGACCCTGAAGGTTTCATTGAGTCTGTGATAGAATGTAACTGAAGTGTGGAAAACTAGAAGGGGGGTTGAATAGTTTTACCAATTTTAAAACTTCCTTTTAAATATTTAGATCGACTTATGTCAATCTATTTGGTTGTTTATGTTGGATGTTGATAGATAGATATATAAACATATAATGAAAGATAAGGAGTAAGAAGCACATCACCACGACACAAGTTATTTATAGTGGTTCGGCTACAAGGACTCCTTCCTTGCCCTACTCCACTCCCCGAGTCACCTACTCGAGAGTTCGTAAGCACTACACCAACTCCTTATGGCGGAGAAGCCTTCACAACGTCGCTTAACCTTTTTCCGGTACAAAGCTAAATACCGAGTTCTTTCACACCAAGGCGAACCACACCTAACACAACGTCGCCTACCCTTTATACGGTGCTAGGCTAACCACCGAGTTCTTTCACACCTTAGGTGAACTACACCTTCACAACGTCGCCTACCCTTTATTAGGTGCTAGGCTAACCACCGAGTTCTTTCACATCTTAGGAGAACTAATCCTATCACAACGTCGCCTACCCTTTATTAGGTACTAGGCTAAGCACCTAGTTCCATTATGGAGGAACTACTACCCTTCACGACACAACACCTATTATCAAGGAGATCTACTCCTTGTTACAACACCATCAAGGATATCACCATCCTTGTGAATAAATAAACACTTATATGTATAACGATGCACCTCATCGATTATACGACCTAAGCATTCTTCCCAAATGCTACTTGATTTGATTCTTCGGCATCCTTCACTAATGCCTTTGACACAACGCTTGGCATCCTTCACTAATGCCTTCGTCTTGACACCTTAAGCATTCTTCACTAATGCTTTGACGCGGATGATCAGCATCTTTCACTAATGCTTTCATCTTGACACTTTCGGCATTCTTCACTAATGCCTTCAACCCAACATCTATGGAGAAAGGAAGAACTATCAACAAGAGAACCTTCGTTGTCTTGATGATGACAAAGCATGGCAACTCATGGACTTGAGCTTGCACGTCTTCAAGATGTGGTGATCTTTCCTTTAATAGGAATCTACAAGATCACACAAAAACAAAAGAGAAAAGCTACATAGATCTCTTGGATCTGAGGTTAGAGGGTTAGAATACTTGGGGGAAGTATGTGTGTAAAGGGGTAAGATATAATGAAGAAATGGCTCACTATTTATAGAGGAAAAACCTACTGTTTCCCCGGATCCCACGAATCCCTTCCACTTGGGATCCGGCTAGCACAAAGCTAGGGATCCGTGGTCCGCTCCTCTTTGCCCATGGGTATTTTGGGTTATGGGTCATGGGTCATGGGTTATGGGTTGATCCATGGTTTTCAATCTAGATACAATGTACCTTAAGGATACATTGAACTTGTGTAAGTGGTATATATAAAACCATGGGTTATGGGTCAAAAACCATTTGCTAGTTTTTATCTATTTAGTATATACTTGCTTTTACCCATTTTAGTATATACTTGTTTTTACCCATTTTAGTATACTTAATATAAGTATGTATTAACCCAATATGTAAACACTAGTTGTTGTACATATGTATCTAAATCATAGAATCACTTATACTTGTTAAGCCAATATGTAAACACTAGTTGTTGTACATATATATATATATATATATATCTAGATCATAAAATCACTTATACTTGTTTTAGTGTTTTATGTGAAAGCGTAAGTGTGTTAGAAAACTATTAGTTCAAACCATTTACGTATTTTATTTGTTTCGTTAATATGATTTTACTTTTGTTATCGACAAAACATTAGAAGATCGTAAAATATAAATAAACGTTTTTACAGCTTATTTGTATTAACAATCTCCCCCTTTTTGTTGATGACAAAACATAAAATTATTTTAAGGAAAAGCTAAAATTCGTAAACGTTTGAATTTGTAGTTTTTACTTTCTTCTCCCCCTTTTTGTCAAAACAAAAAGTGTTTGAAGAAACTAACACAATTTTTATAAGAAAAATTATAAAAGATGTAACGAGAGCAAGTGACGGGAATGGTAGTCGTCTTAACTCCCCCTTGACGAGTCCATCCCTTTGAAAAAGGGCGTCAAGGACATAATGGAAAATAAGCTACTTGTGTTTGCAATTAAGTTTGCAAATGGTTCGTCTAAGTGACGAAAATGTGCTCCCCCTCGAATATTGCAAAGTTGCAATGGGGTAACATGAAGTGTAATCCAAAAATGAATTAAGTTGCATATGATTTTGCAATATTGTTTGACACAAAGCTCCCCCTAGCTTTTATGGTGTCAAAATCTTCATGTGTTATTTTGAAAATCTACAAAGTAAAGGTTAGAAAAACAAGAGTATAGTGCATAATTTCCTGCAAAAGAGACTCAAGTTAGTAGAAATTTGTGCTTCTGTACCACGGATCCCACGGTTCCCTTCAAGGAGGGATCCGTCTAGTTATCTGGAAGGGATCCGGCTATCTGTTCCAGTTTCTTCAGCAGTGAAGAAATGTCAAGGAGTGCAACTTGAGGGAATGAGATAAAAGTACAATATAACAAACACAACACACATAATAGTCATGGCATAAAAGTATTCATTCAATAAAACAAAGAGATATTCAACCAAATCTCTAAAAACTAAGAGAATGAACTAGCCAAATAGATGCTATTAATGCTAATAAGTTACTCCAAACTTAAGATTTGACTAAAAGCTTATTGAAGATCAAGGATGAGAAAGTTTTGCTAAGTATTCTCAGTTTGAGCTTGAAGGTCATGTATTAATACATCTAATTCATGTTTCATTCTCTCAACATGTTTGCAATGGTCGCACTCATAGTCATGGTCTTGAAGTGGAGGTTCAAGTGAAGTGGGTTGAAGATCTTCAAATGATTGTTTGGTGGCTCTAGGTACTAGTGAGGTAGGTTGAGTTGTGGAGGGTTTAGTAGATTTAAGTGATGAAGTCCTAGTGGAAGCACTCTTCTTGTGAATAAGTTTGATTTGTTTTCTTAGTGTGGGAGAGATCCTAGTTTTGGTGGATTTACCCGAAGGTGATTTGGTGGAGGAAACTTCATGCATGATTCTAGCAAGTTTCTTGGGTGGTTCTTGAGTGGATGAGTTAGCACTAGGAGCTTTAGTCATAGTGATGATGCTAGTAAGAACTCTTTTAGTTGTTGATTATGAGATGTGTTTTGAGAGTGGTACCTTAACTCTAAGGTTGTTTGGTTTATAAAGGATGATATGAAATAAGAAATTAAATTCTTGGCCATTTGAAAGGTTAGGCATGCTTTTGGGGTTTTGATAAGTTCTATGAGGGTAATCAATGAATGCTAAAGGTGGTTGGAGACCCAAAAGGTGATTTGAATTCAAACATGGAGCTTGTTTATGCTCTCTGTATTTACGGATCCCACGGATCCCTTTCCCTAGGGATCCGCCTGGTAGAAGACCAGGGATCCAGTTGTCATATAAGGATTATGCTGTTGTAGGATTGGTTTAATCATGGATAGACTCAATTTTGAAGTCTTAAGTTGTTGGATATATTAAATCCTTAATCCTAACAAGTAATTGTATTTAATCATGGTTTTGATCAAGAAAATTTGACTTTGGGTAGTCTAACTATATGTTTAAAGAATTCTTGACAATGTGTGTTATAGAGAGAAGAACTTTGTAATTGCATTAAAGACTTAATCCACTAATGTTCTTGGAAGTGTGATGATAGACATGCACAAGGCTGAAATTCAGAGTTTCACTGATCTAGGAACTCATTTAAGATGAGATGGAGTGTTTGGATTAGCAATGTTAGACATATACTGTCACCCGGATCCCACGGTTCCCTCCTTGGAGGGATCCGTCTAGGCTATTTCTAGGGATCCGGCTCTCAGCAGTTATGACAGATTTGAAATGGGGTTTCTAGAAGCTAAAGCCTATCTTGTTTTGGGTGTTTCAGCTCTCCTAAGTGTTTTAGGAAGAGAGGGTACTTGAATGATCATGAGTAATAAGTGTTTGTGCACATGATTGCTTTTTATGGAAGAAGGAAGGGACAAGAAGACTACCAATGGATGTCCAAGGATAACACTAAGAGTTATGAGGGTGACAAGTCATAATAAATGATCCTAGTGATAAGGTTTTAGCTTGAGGTGATATTAAGAAAATTTCTCAAAAATTTCAAGAATTGAAAAACTAATTTTTGTCTTACCTTGAGATATAGAAGACTAAAAGCAATTTCCTAAAATTGTTTAGCTTGCTTTCCTAAGTGTTTTGAGAGATGAGACTTATTTTGTGAGTAGTTGAAGCGGAAGTATGGTGAGTATTAGATGTGATGATAGAATCAGACTAAGATCGTAAGTAAGCCTTTAGTGAGTCTAAGCCTTTCTCATCCTTGATGTGGACTTAGTTGGGTTCTAAAATCATATGCCAAGCTAATGTGATGTTATCTAGAAAGCAGTTTTGATGTGCTGAATGCTGCATTGTTGATCTGATGTCACGGATCCCACGGTTCCTTCAAGGGAAGGATCCGGCTAGGCTAATCCTAGGGATCCGGCATCTGCAGATCAGAATCAACACAGAACCAAAAAAAAATGATGTGCAGATTTTGTACACTATTAAATCTATGAAACAAGCAATTTAGAAACAAGCAAGCCATCATATAGCACCAGAAACAATATCCAAAATTCCATAAACCAACAATGCTAAAAAGAAATCATTCAAACATAAGATAAAAAATAAACACATTCCTATTGTCTCTTTCGTCAATTCTTCCTCTTTCTTTTTGACGGCTTAGTGAGATTGTAAGCGAGGTTTTGAATCATGCCTCTTATTTGTTTGTATTCCGCGGTCTCGTTTGGAATGGTTGGAAGTTGTTCGTGGTATTCAAGAATGTCCAATTTGATGTTGGATACGGGGTCGATGTCCTCCTCATCTTCTTCTTCTTCTTCTTCTCCGGCCGAGGAGTCCGAGAGAGCTTCAGGTTTCTTTCCATTGATCATGAATCGTTTGGATGGTTGTTTGGTAAGGGGTACCATGACGTGATCGGAAAGGTAATGGTCATCGTTGATAGGGGATGGTTGCAATGCACTAACGTACTTACAAAGTCGTGTTAGGAGCATACCATATGGGAGTACCATGTTGGAAGCTTTGAATACCCCAGCCATTCTCCTTACCATGTAATAGGCAAGATTAAATGGCCTTTGGTGGATAAGACAATAGATCATTTGCACAAGGCATGCGTTTGGATGATCTTTGTTTCCAACTAGGCTAATGATGTTTTCCCTAAGAATTTCTTCCCATTTTCTAAACATGGGATGCATTTCAAAAAGTTCCATTTTAAAGGGATTACGGTGAATTAGTTTTTTGTTACGATCGTAACGGGATTGGTCAGTCCTAATTTTAAAGATAGTATCGCGAATGGTTTCGGGATTGTCGAGAGGAGTGTTGTAAAGAGGCTTAGGATCAAGTGCAAGGTTTTGAGCGTTAATTGCCCAATCTTGAGAATACATACAAATTCCTTCACAAGGAATGCGAAGAATTTGAGCAAAAGTGTTGAGAGAAAGAGTAAAGTTTTGTGTGTTGATGATAAAGGCGATTGAGATGCTATTATCGGTGTTTCTAATGATCCTAAAGCTTTTGTAAAACTCAAACCGGACAAATTTGTTCATCAATGTCAAGAAGACAATCAAAGTTGATTGTCGAGAAAACTTGACGAATGTCGGTATCTTCAAGGAAACATTCCTTGACTACACGACCTTCGTGAATAAGTCGTTTTGTGAGGCTTTTGAAAATTTTATGGTTAGTATTGGTCAGACCCCTTTTACGATAGTAGTGAGTAAGATAGTGGACGGTGTCATGATGATCTTGTTGAGTGGCTTTGGGCATGGTTGGTCCTAGAAATACAAATTTTCCAATTAGGTAAAATTAGTTGGAAATGGGTTTATGGTTTTTGGTTTGTATTAACAATGTTGTGAGCACAATGTGATTTAGTTAAAAAAAAACCCCTTTTCACGATTAATTTGAAAAACCCTAATTTAAATTAATTTGATTAAAACTTAAGGAACCATAAACCCTAGAATGAAGATGATGAAAATTAGAACAAGTTAATGTAATTACTTACAATGGTGTTCTAGGAAGAAATACTTTGAGGTTATGAAAGCCAATGAGGATGGAAGCAGTAGCTTGGTCGTTTTTGTGTTATGAGAATAGAGGGAAAAAGATCAGTGGTGATTTTTGAAAGCGTATGGCTGAGTTCTGTTCCACGGTTCCCCCGGATCCTTTGTATTTGGGATCCGGCTAGTACAACTAGAGGGATCCGGCTACAATGAACATAAAGGAGGTTGTTTGACATTATAATTTTTTTGTAGTATGCTTATGGAATAGCTTACAAAAAAATAGTTCGGAGGTTTTAGATGACGATTGTTTTTGAATGACGGCTTTTGATGAATCTCATATCGAGGATGTGATGACAGCGTTAAAAAAAATTATTCTCTATGACGAGAAAGGTGGAAGAGTGACGAAAGAGACTTCTAACGCTCTTAGTGTTATAATAATCAAAGTAGTACTTGTGAAAATAAGTAGAACTCAAGTATCCTATCTAATGAAAAGTAGAACATACCTTTATACTTCTTGATTTGGTATAAAATCAAAGATACTTCATGAGCTTTTAAAGTAATCCTTTGTACTTGATGTACTTAAGTTGTGATTACTTTAAGAATCCTTCCTTGAATGTTGACTTCATCTTTGAGTGAAGATTTTGGAGAATTCTAGCATGAAAATTACTCGAGAACGGAATATCGTTAGAATCATCTATCAATGTCCAACAAAATGATTTAACAGAAAAAATGATCCAAAGAAAAAAATCCTTCTTTGTAGTTTTCAAACATACACGGATCGTATCAAGTCTTTAAAGTACAATATACTTTAAGGAACTTGGTTACGAAGCTCTGGTACCAATTGTGGAAAACTAGAAGGGGGGTTGAATAGTTTTACCAATTTTAAAACTTCCTTTTAAATATTTAGATCGACTTATGTCAATCTATTTGGTTGTTTATGTTGGACGTTGATAGATAGATATATAAAAATATAATGAAAGATAAAGAGTAAGAAGCACATCACCACGACACAAGTTATTTATAGTGGTTCGGCTACAAGGAAACCTTCCTTTCCCTACTCCACTCTCCGAGTCACCTACTCGAGAGTTCGTAAGCACTACACCAACTCCTTATGGCGGAGAAGCCTTCACAACGTCGCTTAACCTTTTTCCGGTACAAAGCTAAATACCGAGTTCTTTCACACCAAGGCGAACCACACCTAACACAACGTCGCCTACCCTTTATACGGTGCTAGGCTAACCACCGAGTTCTTTCACACCTTAGGTGAACTACGCCTTCACAACGTCGCCTACCCTTTATTAGGTGCTAGGCTAACCACCGAGTTCTTTCACATCTTAGGAGAACTAATCCTATCACAACGTCGCCTACCCTTTATTAGGTACTAGGCTAAGCACCTAGTTCCATTATGGAGGAACTACTACCCTTCACGACACAACACTTATTATCAAGGAGATCTACTCCTTGTTACAACACCATCAAGGATATCACCATCCTTGTGAATAAATAAACACTTATATGTATAACGATGCACCTCATCGATTATACGACCTAAGCATTATTCCCAAATGCTACTTGATTTGATTCTTCGGTATCCTTCACTAATGCCTTTGACACAACGCTTGGCATCCTTCACTAATTCCTTCGTCTTGACACCTTAAGCATTCTTCACTAATGCTTTGACGCGGATGATCAGCATCTTTCACTAATGCTTTCATCTTGACACTTTCGGCATTCTTCACTAATGCCTTCAACCCAACATCTATGGAGAAAGGAAGAACTATCAACAAGAGAACCTTCGTTGTCTTGATGATGACGAAGCATGGCAACTCATGGACTTGAGCTTGCACGTCTTCAAGATGTGGTGATCTTTCCTTTAATAGGAATCTACAAGATCACACAAAAACAAAAGAGAAAAGCTACATAGATCTCTTGGATCTGAGGTTAGAGGGTTAGAATACTTGGGGGAAGTATGTGTGTAAAGGGGTAAGATATAATGAAGAAATGGCTCACTATTTATAGAGGAAAAACCTACTGTTTCCCCGGATCCCACGGATCCCTTCCACTTGGGATCCGGCTAGCACAAAGCTAGGGATCCGTGGTCCGCTCCTCTTTGCCCATGGGTATTTTGGGTTATGGGTCATGGGTCATGGGTTATGGGTTGATCCATGGTTTTCAATCTAGATACAATGTACCTTAAGGATACATTGAACTTGTGTAAGTGGTATATATAAAACCATGGGTTATGGGTCAAAAACCATTTGCTAGTTTTTATCTATTTAGTATATACTTGCTTTTACCCATTTTAGTATATACTTGTTTTTACCCATTTTAGTATACTTAATATAAGTATGTATTAACCCAATATGTAAACACTAGTTGTTGTACATATGTATCTAAATCATAGAATCACTTATACTTGTTAAGCCAATATGTAAACACTAGTTGTTGTACATATATATATATATATATATCTAGATCATAAAATCACTTATACTTGTTTTAGTGTTTTATGTGAAAGCGTAAGTGTGTTAGAAAACTATTAGTTCAAACCATTTACGTATTTTATTTGTTTCGTTAATATGATTTTACTTTTGTTATCGACAATACATTAGAAGATCGTAAAATATAAATAAACGTTTTTACAGCTTATTTGTATTAACATGAAGTTTGAGGTTGTATTTCCTGAGTGAGTTATAACTTCTATATGTATCCTGAGAAAGTCATAATGTAAACAAAAGAGGACACTGATGTATCAAAACTGAACCAGATTCTCTTACTCACTGAAGTGCAAAAAATTTAAAACAGCCTCTGAACCTTGCATATTGAACCTCTGTCACTAAACTGACTGTGAGAACCTGGTACAAAACCCTCACTCACTAAACCGTCACCTAAGCCCCTGAACCCTCACTCACTGAACGGGTCACTGAACACACCAATTGAACCCTCACCCTTTCACTTACTACTAATCATCTTAGGCTATTTGTATATTCAAATAATGGGAGACTGTTGGGTCAAAAATTGACCCAATTACCCTTGACAAGGATTTGAAAATAAAATACCCTAACTCACTAAATAAATAGTGAGCTACTCACTGATAAAGAAATCAGTGAGTGTCATATAACCTTAAACATCAAACAAGTCACTAAGTAAACAATCACTTAGTTAGTTACCTTCAAGATGTTCAGACTAAGTCTAAGAAGAAAGACTCGTCATTCAGTGAGGCGATATTCAATGAATGATCCCTAGGCCAAAGAAGAAGGTAATGGAGTTAGTGAGTGATGAAAATAACTTACTAAATCCCTGAGGCTATCTATGAACAAACAGACTCCCTGAGGGTGTCAAGAATCCCTGAGGTGTCAAGACTCCCTGACACTGTCTCTGAAATCTGACAACAAGTACTAAAAGGAAGTCAAAGCAAAGTACAAGAATTGCCATAGAAGTGGGAATATGTTGACATCACTCCTAAAGAATGGTTGTTGCATTCCCAAAAGAGGAAGATGGTACTTCTCCACCAAATGCAAGACAAGTGTCACCAACCATCACATGTTATACTTTGTATTTTGTAGCTATATATATGTATGTTTGTAATAGGGATAGTCAGGGATTCTAAACAAACAAAATAATACAAAATTATTAGTTGATAGGATCATCCTTTCATTGAATCTCAAGCATAGCTTGGATCAATGAGAGTTTATTGTCATTCAATGGGGATAGTTTACCGCAGTTATCCTCGTGAAGAAGTTGAAGATGTTATTAGTTAGTCATGTGAGTATTGAGTAATCTTGTAATTATTGTTCATCATTATTAATGAATTTGTTCTTTATTTTTTCAAGATTTACTCAATTATTTAGACCAACACAAAGAGGAGACGGCTGAGAATGCGTTTAAGGAAATGGTCAAGGGTGGGAAGCTTTCAAAAAAGGGAAAGACTGTCACTTGTAGCCAATGTGGTACAACAAGTCACAACAAAAGAGCATGTACAGGTTCAAGAAAGAAGAATGCAAAGGGGAAAAACAAGAAGAAGGCAAGATTTGAGGGTGTTGCAGACACTGAAGCAACTGAAACTGATGCAAGAGCAAGTCAACCAATGGATTCACAATCAACCCAAGAGGTTGGTACTCATAGGAGAAAGAGTACCAGGAAGGCTTCCAAATACGCCGCAATTTGAATGGTTTTATGTATGAGTGAGATAAAAAAAATTCTTTAAGTTTTATTGTTGTTTGTGAGTTTTAGATTAAGACAATTGCTATTTCTGTAGTTCTGTTATGTTTGTTAAACAATGGTGATGAAGACAATTAGTATGTCTTTAGAATAAGAAAATTGTTTTTTTTTTGTAGTTCTGTTATGTTTGTTAAACAATGGTGATTAAGACCATATGACCATTAACTAACATCCAAATACATTAAACAAATACATTACATAATACTACCAACATACAACCAAAGTTTTTTCAACACCACAAAGTTATTACATCAACTGTTTCATCCTTAACTGGAGCAACACAAAACACTTAACAAAGATGTCATTTCTTACTAGCAAGCTGCCTTTTTCCACCTGCAACTTCAACCTTCCTTTTTCTTTTACTGTCATTCTCTGGAATCGCTCCTAAACCATATGTGGATCTTTTAATTCCAAATGTCTTATTGCATGTACAATCCCAAGTATGTTGTACTGGCAGGGCTAGTATGCATTTAGCAAACAGTTTTTGATGTGGAACATTTTTTGCGCTGGAACATGTTTGAGCTGGAACCTTTTCAACAGGAACATTTTTTTATGGCCACATAAAGGTGCATTTTTCAATCCATTTAATAGTCTCAACATCGAGTTCATCATTGCGAATTTCATCACTGGTTGATGATACAATGTCACTGTTGTATCATAATCATCACTGCTTGAGTATACCCATTCACAAATTAGGCTTGACAATTGGCAGCTTGAACATTGACTTCATCACTGCTTGATGATACAATGTCACTGCTTGTATCAGGAGAATCAACGAAAATCCCTTCTATAAACATAAAAAAATGATAGGCATGAACTAACAAATACGAAAGTAGAGTAACAAAGGTAGTAAACAATATATTCAGATTGTCAACGACACGGTAATAGAGTAATCTTTTTTCACCATGGTTTTCAAAGTCCAATTGAGTAATTAAGTTAGGTGAGGGGATTTGGGGGTCTGGTTTCTCTATTTATTATATAGGGTTTTTGTTGCAAAAATGTCCCTAAACATTAATGTGGGTCGGGTTAAATAACAACTGACTTGTGTTGAGTGACATAAGTCAAAATTTACGTGGGTCGGCTTTGAATTTTTTAATCAACAGCGATAAAAACGGAAATGTACACATGCAGCTGAGTAAGTCTGTGAGTGTCCATAAGTGTTCCACTACTTCATTGCAACTATATGACCCTGTATTTGGTTCATTATCAACACATAACCGATACACTCCTACTCCATCAATCCTACTTAACAAATACATGATCCTACTTAACAAATGTCCCTCAACACTAAACGGGGTAAATGTACACATTCATGGGTATTTATACAAGAGTAAAGTACATTGGCCAACAAATATATACATACCAATTCAGTCATCAGGTAGTATGACAATACCATAGTAGTCCATTTTAACAGCATGAGTAATACAATAAACAAGGCATTTAATTTAGTCATCAGGTAATATGACAATACCATAGTTACCCATTTTGATAGCATGCGTATTACAACAAATATGGTATTCAAAACGCCAAAACCAAACCTAAATCATGATAACTCAATCTTTAACAGATGATTACAGATTTATTCACCAAATCACCTAAAGTGTTATTGCTTCTACTCCACCTATTCTTACTGAACACAAATCATAATCCTACTTAACAAAAAAATTATACAAATCATAAACAATCATAATCTTACTTAACAAATAAATAACATAAATCAAATTAGATAATTAAAGATACTTGAACCATTGTTGTGATATCATAATGCACATTAACTACATAACCAACCATCAACAAAAATATATTGTTCATATACACCTAACATAACATCATCAACTACCAAAAACCCAAAAAACCAACCCACATTGACCAAAACTAAATGGTCACCTTTGCAAGTAAACATAAGAAGCGAAGAAAACCCACCTTATGATAAGGTGTTTCCTCAACTTGTTAGCACGATGCTCCTCTATTTTTGCCCAAAGCTCTGCCTGGTTTGCCCGGGTCTCCTCATTTGCCCTATGCTTCTCCCAGTCAGCCCTCTCTTGCTCTAACCCCATCGCATTTTCCAAAGCATCTTTGGTCCTAAGTAGATCAGGGATGATGTCTAAAGATCGGTCGCATATCGATGGATCCACCCAACCGATGAAGGGACAACTCGAGTTCTGTAAAATGAAAGAAATGTAATTAAAAAGAAGAAAACAGAGGCAACTTGTAAAATGTAACATTATTATTGTTTTGATCAAGAGCCAAACTTACATATGTCGGGCATGATTAGAACCGCCTACTAGGATTCCTGTTAGTCCAGAAAGTTCTAACTACATATTGAAGACCACAGGCGCAAAGAACCATTTTTTCAGGTGAACAAGATGATGAGATGGGTAAACGTAAATATGTATAGATTTGGTAAGATTGTCGGTATCATTTGATATACTGTATGATTGGATTAAGCATGTTTAATGTGCTTGTTTGCATGTGCATTCACGTAATTTTGTGTACAATCGGTTATGGAAAATGCTAAATGCTTTTAGATTTAGTTTTTACAAAATGTCTTACTCCCTGGATGTTGATAAATGTCAAAACAGACAATTTGAATGTAGAGAAAGAATGAGTGAAAAAAAAATTATAAAATATTATGATGTATGTAAGAGGATTTGTAGAAAAAAATTAAAAGATTATATCAAAGCTCATTTGTTATACATTAGTATTTTGTTGCCAATCATGCGATTTACTAAACATATGACATGTAATATTCGAAATGTTTACGTACTTGATAAATAACATTTGTGTTTTATTTACGTATGTATAGATATGTGTTTAGGTGGTATAAAAATCATTTAACTCATTCTTTGAATCACGAAAACAAGTTATAAGTTAAAAGTCATGCTTGTTGAATAATGCGACTTCTGAAATGTTAGACATGTTTAAAGAGAAAAATAGACAATTATGATGTTTTAGGCCGAAAGTAGTGGTGGGTGAGTCACTCAGCATCATCTCCGTTTTCTCTCTACCTCATTTCCTTTTACTCTCTCTCATCATATATCTGCTTTAGTCATTTTCCCCCACCTTACATTATAAATACATATTTTATAAAAATATATTCCACTAAATACCACACACACTCACAAAACAAATAAAAAATAATTAGTTCTAAGAGTGGGACCCCGTTTGTCAGCCACAAACATTAATGAGAAACTCACCACACTATCCAATTTTGACCGTGACTTGGTATATCCGTTTTGAGTTATGTCGTGGGAGAGTCACTCACCAAAAGTGAGTTTAGCAACACTCTGGTTTTTAATGCCACAACTATATAAGAGGTATATATCATTAACATTAACATTTTGAGCCGTGACTTGAAGTAAAGTTTAACAAATATTTAGAACAAAAATCCATTTATCATTAACATTTTGAGGTTAAAAATGAATTTTGATACCACAACTATATAAAGAGGAATATATTTTGAGGCCCCTAAAAATTTGAGGTCCTGTGCGATAGCACACCTCACACACCCTCGAATACGGCTTTGTTCATGTGTAGCATTAACTATACAACCATAGCCTTTGGTCGTCGCCATGCTCAAACTTTGTAAGTGATCAGAGACGGAACTAGCATGTAAGAATGGGGGGCAGGCGCCCCCCATGGCTAGTCGAAAAAGTTGATATTTTAGTGTAATTTTTATTTAATTTTGACCTTTTTTCGAAAGTGACCCCCATCAGAAACTCAAATTGCCCCCCACTCACATACTAAAATCCAACATTTAACTCTTTAAAGCCTTATAAATCTTTCATGTCTAAGTAAAAATACTCGATTTATCATTACGTTTCTAGTTTTTTCTTTCGCATTTTGTTGCTATTGTAAAAATGATCAAGAGCACACAACAATCAACACGTACACCCAACCAACCACCCCTTGGTGTAATTTTCTTATAACAATGTCAAGTAGATAAGTCCCCAATTGGGTGCTTACCAAACGAATACACAAGAAAGGATTGTTATCTTCTAGGAAGACACCACGCAACCTCACTACAAGAACTCTCAACACATAAACTACAATATCAAAATGAAGAGATTGATCTTGATACAAAGACCTAACTGATATCAAGAATGATATCAAAAATACTGAAGACAACCACAAAACGTTTTAGAGAGAGAGACTAAAAACAGAGAATGAATCAAGATATCAAACCCTAGACTGAATAATACATTATATACTCAGCCATGTTTCATATTAGCCCCTGGACTTCTCTTTTCTACACTTCCAGCATAAACTTCATTTAGACTTTGAAACTTGACACTCTTGGTCTTTCATATTATTTAACACCCCCTCCACAAGTTGATAAGTCTGCATCATGTAAGCTGCTCCCATCTTTCTCCAGACTGCTATTCTTATCACAATTGTTAACACCTGCAAACAAATCTAACATACCAATACATTTGAAAAACAAAGAATGTTGTCTTTGTCCAAGACACTTAGTAAAAATATCAGCCACTTGCATATCTATATGAATCTTAACAGTCTTAATCACTCCAGCAGAAACCTTCTCTCTAACCAAATGCACATCCAACTCAAAGTGTTTGGTTTTTTCATGAAACACAGGATTAGCTGCAATCTGGATTGCAGCACTATTATCACAGAATATATTCACAGACAACAACTCTTTAAGACCAAGACTATGCAACAAGTTGCTCAACCAAATCACTTCACAAGTAGTAGAAGCCATGCTTCTATACTCAGCCTCTGCTGAACTTCTAGATAAAGTAGCTTGTTTTTTACTTTTCCAAGAAACAAGAGAATTACGCAAGAAAACACAAAAACCATTTACAGATTTCCTGGTTAGAGGACATTTAGCTCAGTCAGAGTCTTCATAAGCTTTAAGCTTAAGATCAGACTCTTTATCAAATTGCAAACCTAAACCAGGAGACCTTTTCAAATACTTTAAAACTCTCAAAGCAGCCTTAAGATGAGATTGTAAAGGTTTATGCATGTGTTGACTCAAACAATGAACAACATAACTAATATCAGGTCTGGTATTAGTTAAGTATATCAATTTACCAACTAATTTTTTATAGTTATTTATATTGTTCAACACTTTATCTTTTTTAGCTTCAACACAACTCAAAACAGAATTCTCAGGCAAGGGTGTATCAGCAGGCTTAGCTGCAAGCAAACCATACTCATGTAACAATTCCAAACAATACTTTCTTTGGGTCATACAAATTCCATTATCATTTTTCAACACTTCAATCCCAAGAAAATATTTCAACTCTCCCAAATCTTTGATCATAAATTTAGAACTCAAAAACTTTTTAAAGTTATTGATTTCTACTTCATCATTACCAGTGATAACAATATCATCAACATATACAAGCAGAGCAACAAACACAGAACCTTTTTGTTTAACATACAAAGAATAATCCAGTTTACTTTGTTCAAAACCATGTTCAATTAAAGCATTAGTGAGCTTAGCATTCCATTGCCTAGGAGCTTGTTTAAGCCCATATAAAGACTTATTAAGCTTGCATACTTTAGTATCATCACCACCATTAAAGCCTTTAGGTAATTGCATATAGACATCTTCATCAAGATCACCATATAAAAAAGCATTATTAACATCTAACTGATATAAAGGCCAAACTTACATATGTCGGGCATGATTAGAACTGCCTACCAGGATTCCTGTTAGTCCAGAAAGTTCTAACTACATATTGAAGACCACAGGCGCAAAGAACCATTTTTTCAGGTGAACAAGATGATGAGCAGTAACAATTGATTCAAGGATGTGTAATAGTGACTGCTTAATCGTGTTATAAGAATGAGAGAAATAAAACCTTATTGCAAAAAATGTCCCTCAACACAAAGGTAGGTCTGTTAGTGGGCCTGTCAGGTAGATTTGATGGCGTAAATAGTGAAAAGACTAAAATACCCTCACGTGCAACACTCGTGAGGACTAACTAACGAGAATTCCTAACGAGCGTTAGTAAAAAAACTAAATTTGCAACTACAGTAACGCGACAAGTACATAACTCGCAAAAAATTAAAAGTTTAGGGACATTATTTGCAAAAAAAAATTCGATGACATCTTTTGCAATTTTGACAAAGTTCAAAGACATCTTTTGCAGTTTACTCTAAAAATTAATCAACCCCGTTCTACTTTTCCACACTACTATTGCCTTGTGTACCTAAGGAAAAAAATTATAGCAAGGCTCCATATTTTATTATTTTACACAATTTGATGACCAACTAAACCATTTATAGATCTAGACTTTTGGTATATGCCAGATTGGAAGAGGAAGGCCTGGACAATGAGATGGAAGATCTTAACCGGTCACGTAGAGTCGCTCCTTCTTCAACCAATTAGATGCAGACGAAAGTCCATATCTGTAATCTATACTATTTATAAAACATTTACATCATTTTTCTTAATCATTAATCTTGAAAACTTGAAAAATCATTTGGGGCTAATAGTTTTCATTTCCCATATCATGGAAAACCCTTTTCGCTCCGCTTAGCCTTATCCTTCTCTAGAGGTATTTTAGTGATAGGTTTTATAGGAACTGAACGCTCTTATTTGGTCAAATTACTAAAATACTCTTGGTTAAAAATGGTAACAATATCCGTTACTAAATTAATATTTTAAATATTATTTAATCTTTAATCTCTTTATTATTTTTTTGTTTATAACCCATAAACTTTTTTTCTCGCAATGACTACATTTGAACTCGTAAGTTTCATCAAGGGTCATCCCAAAACACAAGTTTGCAAGCATAATTATTTGCTGCTATATATCGTCGCTTTTTGCACATAGTTATTAAAAAAAGAAGTTGTCCAAATCTTCTTAATCCAAAGTATGAAGGACTAACTGAAAATTAGAATAATAAGGAACCAACTTTAAAACTTATCCTGAGTTAGAAATAAGAAAAAATTACACGTTTGGTCCCTATGGTATACCCCAAATAACAACTTTAGTCCCTAAGTCGTTTTTTTTTTTCACCAGCTGTATCTAATTTTGAAACTATGCACGCTTTTGGTCCCTATTTTGGATGGGCGTTAGTTAAGTCCGTTAAGTATTTTGCGCTGTTAGTCCTTCGTTAATAATTTTTGCACTGTTAGTCCTTAAAGTTATATGCATAAATCGTCCTTGTGGTTAGCCCGGTCAACGGGTCGGTCAACGACACGTGTCACCACCTGAGTGGTGCCACGTGGCATCGGGGCGGGTCGGTCAATTGGTCAAGTCGGGTCGGTCAACGGGTCAAGTCGGGTCGCCACGTGGACCAATGAGGTGGTGCCACGTGGCATTGGTATAATATACCAGTTTTTTGGCTGGCCTAAGATTCGAACTCGAGTCTTTTGTGTGGGAAGCCAAGCCTTACCCAACTGGGCTAAGCATAGCTTCAATGATATTTCCCTAAATCAAATACATAACCCTTCTTAAAAGTTAAGGCCCAATCCAATAATATTGAAAAGGTTCAATTTTATTTTTTGGCCTATCAATTTAAAGGGTTATATGGACTGTAAAAAAATAAATAAATATACCGTCGGACTCGTTTTTTCGTGCTCTTCCTAATGGTATGCTTGGGGAATTTTTTTGACTTCGTTTGGACCTCGAAAAATGCGAAAATCACCATTTTTTCTTTGTTTTTGCATTTTTCGAGGTCCAAACCAAGTCGAAAAAATTCACCGAGCATACCGTCAGACTCGTTTTTTCGTGCTCTTTCCAATGGTTTGCTCGGTGAATTTTTTTGACTTGGTTTGAACCTCGAAAAATGCAAAAACAAAGAAAAAAAGGTGATTTTCGCATTTTTCGAGGTTCAAACGAAGTCGAAAAAATTCCCCGAGCTTACCATTGGAAAGAGCACAAAAAAAAGAGTCCGACGGTATGCTCGTTGAATTTTTTCGACTTGGTTTGGACCTCGAAAAATGCAAAAACAAAGAAAAAATGGTGATTTTCGCATTTTTCGAGGTCCAAACGAAGTCGAAAAAATTCCCCGAGCATACCATTAGGAAGAGTACGAAAAAACGAGTCCGACGGTATATTTATTTATTTTTTTACAGTCCATATAACCCTTTAAATTGATAGGCCAAAAAATAAAATTAAACCTTTTCAATATTATTGGATTGGGTCTTAACTTTTAAGAAGGGTTATGTATTTGATTTAGGGATATATCATTGAAGCTATGCTTAACCCAGTTGGGTAAGGCTTGGCTTCCCACACAAAAGACTCTAGTTCGAATCTTAGGCCAGCCAAAAAACTGGTATATTATACCAATGCCACGTGGCACCACCTCATTGGTCCACGTGGCGACCCGACTTGACCTGTTGACCGACCCGACTTGACCCGTTGACCGACCCGCCCCGATGCCACGTGGCACTACTCAGGTGGTGACACGTGTCGTTGACCGGGCTAACCACAAGGACGATTTATGCATATAACTTTAAGGACTACCGGTGCAAAAATTATTAACGAAAGACTAACAGCGCAAAATACTTAACGCCCATCCAAAATAGGAACCAAAAGCGTGCATAGTTTCAAAATTAGATACTGCTGGTGTAATAAAAACGATTTAGGGACTAAAGTTGTTATTTGGGGTATACCATAGGGACCAAACATGTAATTTTTTCTAGAAATAAATTTTGTTGTTCCGATAATGAGAAGGAACGAGTGGCGCTGCTTAAACATAAGATGATTTCCATACAATTATACAAACAAACTTACACACTCACTCTAAAACTAAAACAGACATGACATCATCAATTCCGGCGACGTCGTTTTACTCCGGCACCTTTCGCATTTCCACTTCCGTTACTCCTCCCACGCGCCTCCATACCCGCCGTGTCGTAACCGCTCAAGGTAGTTTTTTTTTTCATTCTTTAGATTAGTGCTTTGTATAAGCTTATTATGGCATAATAAACTTATATATAAACTCATAAGTTTCAAAATAAGCCGATTACATAGCTAAAAATATTAGCTTAACAAACATTCCCTTAAGTTGTTATTGTTAGGTTATGTGGATTTATAAGTTGTATTGTATAAGAGCGAATAGTTTGAAAGATGTGAAGCTGTTATCGTTAGGACCGTGGTGTCAATGGGAAAGAAATTAAACAAGACAAGTGTTTCTAGGCTTTAACTTGTCGCATTTTTAAGAATGGTGGTATGATGTAGAATTAATATATGCAGCCGTTTTCTAGGAAATAGTTACTCCAACTAACCTAGAAAAGTAATGCTAGTTATAAGGTACTCCGTACTTATATGTAGGTTAAAATGAGGTTTTGTGTGTTCAGGTTACCCGGGGAGGGCGAGTCTTTGACTCAAATGTACGCAGCCTAACCGGGGAACCCCGTGACTATTTCTAATCCTTACCTGGCCACCCTCAAGTGTGCACCTAGTGAGGTTTGAACTCTTGTCCTCTTCCAAGGAAGTCAAGTGCCTTACCACCTGGCCATTTGGTGGTGGTTGAACTTTATGTGTAGGTCGCATATTCTAATTGCTAATTAGGAACTGTAATTCTTAGTATTCTTTTGTATAGCTGCTTGTTAAGTTCTGCGATTTTTTTTTTTTTCAGCTGAGCCGTCAGACAAGTCTGTTGAGATAATGCGTAAATTCTCAGAGCAGTATGCTCGTAAATCTGACACATTCTTCTGCGTTGACAAAAGCGTTACATCTGTTGTTATCAAGGTATCTTCCTCTATATTAATATGCACATTGACAAATTTTGTAAACAAAGACGTGGAATGGACTTGTATATCATACAATGGAGTATTGGTTATACTTTTAACATCAAGGTAATTATACTTCGTAACACAGGGATTGGCTGATCATAGAGATTCGTTGGGTGCACCTCTTTGTCCTTGTAGGCAAGTGTGCAGATCTTAACTGAATGCCTTTAAAAGTTTTTTGCTTACGCCCTGTATTTTAAATATTAATATTTGCTATTTCAGACATTATGATGACAAAGAAGCGGAAGCAAAACAAGGATTTTGGAATTGTCCTTGTGTACCCATGAGAGAAAGGTAAGATCCGGAACTTGATTACGTGCTGGCATTCAGTTTGTTTATGCAAGGTTTCACCTGATGATTTAGGCTTTAAATTATTGAAACTTCATAAAGAACGTTACTGATTTTCTTTCAACATATTCCCTTGTTAATCATTTCAGGAAGGAGTGCCACTGCATGCTTTTCCTCACACCTGATAACGACTTTGCTGGCAACGAGCAGGTAACTACACCATCTTAACTTTATATAAAAGAGCCAAAAGGCCTTTGACCTAAAGGTGTAGGTAAGGTGCCCCTCAAGTCTCGATTATGCAGACGTAGGGTGTGTATTAGTTTTCCGTTCAAAGAAAAAAGAATTCTTATGAAATTTAACAGGCAAGGGGAGCAATATCAACATGCTACGTGAGTCAATTTGAGTTATATATCCTTGCTAAAGAGTCAAATGGGTAACAATTAAACGATTTAATATATTAATTATTTATGACACTGAAAAAAACGCGTTTGGCATTTTTAACCCAACCAAAAATAAACTCATTTTCTCCTTGATCCAAACCCAACCTAGCTGATATTTCACAACCTACACCCACCCTATTTAAATTTGTCTTATATAACAGTTTCTATTATCTAAATTGAATGGTAATGGGTAGCATTGTTGTTGATATAGAATGGTATTCTTGTTTTTACTGCTAGAACAGAAACGCATTTGGTAAGATTGTATTGTTGATACTATAGAGAAGATACAAGCCCACAAATAATCTGACATGTAGTGGGGTGTTTGGGTGCTTAGAATTGCTTATGGTATCTGTTGTATTTTGAAATACCGAACTCAAAGCTTATTTAAGTAATGTCAATACAAGTGTTTGGCATTTGAATTGAACCCATTGTAACTCATTTTGACCTGATCCAAACCCAACTTAACCTGATATCCATCTTGCCACCTAGATAGTCCGTTGGCCTTATATAACCATTTCCTTTTTTGAGTAGGATCAGACATTTGTTTTTTCTGCTAAAACATAAACAGTGTGTTATTTATACTACAAAGAATATATATTTTTACGAATGTTTCAAACCCATTTGACAGTTGGGTGTTCAGAACTTGTTCTATGCCTAAAAAAAGGTTGGAATACCAAATTCAAGCTTATTTCGGTCATAGTAAATCAGCAAACCCAAACACCCCTTAAATTTGTGTATATTCTGCGCAGTGATTTTTATTTTATTTTTTCTTGGTGCAGGTTATTTCTTTGGAAGAAATCAAAGAATTGACTGCCAACATGTAGCTGCCCATCTTGCTCTAAACAGATTTGCTAGTATGTATATTTGTATGCTAAATCATAATATTATCATCAATCTTGTATTTAATCACATTTTGCATGAAAAAAAATACCAAGAAATAAAATGAAAAGCAACTAACTTCCATCACTTTTGGCATTTATAAGGAAGATTTATAACAATGTTTAGAATGTAATACATGCATAATAATCAACAATCTCAATAAGCTTTGACAGACGTAGAAGGCGTCGAAGTTGACTTAGAACCATTGTTCGTCTTACCACAATCTTGACCCATTCTTGAAGCCAAAGCAACCAAAAATGGCCTTGCACCTCCACCAACACGCGCAGCAGCAGCCACAGCTGGCATGGTTTTACTTTTACAATCATGATCAGATTGAAACCTATGCTTCAAACAGAACTTAATCTGACAAGACTTGCAACTGCTCGTATTCGAAAACGTCAAAATCTCCTTACACCTCCTAACACCACAAATCGGCTTCTTCTTTTTCTTCGGATCACAATCTCCAGATTTCTCATGCTTTGCCAAAATCAAAGCCGTCTCGTCCTCTCCTCCTTTGCTGTTTCGTGGAATCTCTATCGACATCGAACACGTTTCACATACCAAAACCTTTCTGCTATTATGATCCGAGTTTGAGCATTCATGGGACTTGTATGATCTGTGCTCAACACAAAACACCTGCAACAAATAGCAAAATCAGCAATATCCAACAAACGAAAACAAAAAACTATTTGAAGATACAACAAAATTACCTTTTCGCAGCCATCGCATTTAAAAGGAAGAAAATCGAGCTGTTTGCAATCCGAAAGCTGGCAGTGCTTGCCTAGATCAGGAAAAGCTTCTGTTCCTCCACCCATGGTTTTGATTATTAGAATAAGATTAAGGTTAACTTGGAGAACAATTAAAGTAATGTTTGAAGATATCGTTTTTTTTTTTTTTTTTTTTTTTGCTGATAATGTTTGTTGGGTTGGTTTATATAGCTTTGGTTTGTCTTGGGAAGTAAGACATTAGACAGGCAAACGTTTTGTTTGAATACTTCTAGGATGTTCGTTTTTGTCAACGCGGATAAAGAGTTTGGGAAGGACACGTTAACACGTGCGACTGTTTTTAAATTACGCTAGATGGTTTTGGCTGGGCTGGGCTTGCTAGTCCTATTTGGGCTCAATTACACGTAGGAAAGGACTTGTGTTTTCAGGATTGTAAAATTTGAACAATGGATGATGATGTTTGATAAATCATAAATATCTAGGTCGCTTTTAAATTTGCGATCGTTTACAAAATATTAAAATGAAATCTATTACAAACTCAAAATTTGGATTTCGATGGTTTCAAGTTTGTAGAATTTCTTCAAGAGAAATATAAACCTGTGTCAAAAGGCGACTTGAGTGAAGTTGAAGGTTTTTTCTCCTTTTGTTTGAAACCGAGAATATACGAATTTGAATTTGCAAGTCATACACCTTGTTTCTTATTAAGTTATGTCTAGCTACGTGGATAAATGATGTCTGTTTGTAGATAAATAATTTATTAAATTGGTTATAGAAATACCAGTATGTGACTTAATTAGTAAAGCTACATCCTTATGATTTTTTGTATTAAGTCATGCTTCTAGGTTAAGTTTATAACAAACAAGTCTTTACTAACTCATCAGATTAAGTAATTTTGCAGATTAAAACAGTTAAGTCAAACTCAAACATCACCTTATTCTTAAATCTTGGAAACAAAGTAGGGTGTAAGGGTGTTCATCGGTTCGGTTATCGGTTTGTTCGGTTTATTCGGTTCGGTTTGTTCGGTTAATTTTTTTTTCTGGGTATAACCGAAAACCGAACCGAACCGAACTTAAATTTAACTAAACCGAACCGAAAACCGAAAACCGAACCTCCAATAACCGAAAACCGAACCGAATAACCCGAAATACCTAAATTTAATAATTTATTCATTTATTTATATATATTTTTTGAAAAAAAATAATTTTCAAGCTTAAAAATATTAAATATATATTATAAAAGAGTTTTAATATATATTTTTAATATAAATATATAAAAAAATATATATATTTATTTAATTTCGGTTTTCGGTTTTCGGTTCGGTTTTCGGTTTGCTAAAACCATAACCGAACCGTAAACCGAACTTTTATTTCGGTTCGGTTCGGTTCGGTTTTGGCAATTTCGGTTCGGTTACGAGTTCGGTTCGGTTGTTTTCGGTTCGGTTCGGTTTCGGTTTTCGGTTTATTCGGATATTACCCGACCCATGAACACCCCTAGTAGGGTGGTGTAGATAGTTTTGCTTTGACGGATTGCTAGGATGTTTGGTTGATTAGTTGTCTTCAAGCCTACCTTGCAAAGTTAGTTTAGGGCTTTGGCCCATTGCATCAGGTTAACTCTTCTAATTAGCTGTATCGTGTTTGATAGAATTAAATCATTCACTAACAAACACAACGAACTTTATCCTTTAGAACTATATTTAATGGGATAACTTTGAATCATTGGATGATCAACACTACGTAAGCATTAAGAAGGGGAATAGGGGATATAGTAAACACCCGTTGATTATATATAGTTGAATGAAATCGTTTATTATAACCGATCAAGTTTAGCATTGATGAAAATTAACATTATGTCCATGTTTAGCAATGTCCTAAAAACTTTTGGGTTGTAATAAGGAACGAAAACAAAGTTAACCACAAGATATAATGATGGTAAAGGTGTGTTACGTTGAATCTCCCAAGAAGGCGTGTTTTGTGACTTTTAGCAAACAAAAGGGAAAGTTGCCCAATTGTAAAGACAAGGAATAATACCCTCTCCTTTCTATAAAGTTCTAAAAGCATAATCCTCCCCCAGTTTTAGTTTTTTATTTATTTATATATAAAGAAAAAACCAATTTCAATAAAGCGTTATTGTTATTCATGCCCATACGTCCAACGCCATTATCATATAATTAGTGTTTTAGGTATTAATATACAAGTAAAACTGGTAATAGATTAATATGGACATGTTTAGGATGAGTTAAAAATAAACTAGCTGTTGGAAATGTATATATTTACAAACATGTGAATGTCCGGATTCGAACTCGTGACCACGGGATTGCACACATTAGCGAATGAGAATTAAAGTTAATAATTAATGTTTATGTTTACGATTAATTATTGCACATTAAGTCCGGTTAACGATCGTTAAGTATTTAACGGAAAAATGACTAACGACCGTTAAATGGAAAAGAGAAGGACTAGAAATGGAAAACTTGGAAAATTTATGGGTTTGGCTTTGGGCTTGTGTACATGGCCGGCCATAGGGCCTCTCCAAGGCCTAATTCCCTAACTTGTTCCCTAAGTTTACCTACTAGTATATAAGGAGGGTTAGGTTTTAGGGTTTTACACACTTGTGCATTGAATTAACCCTATATCTCTCCTCTCCTCTCTCTTGTCCCATTCTCGGCCGAACACCCCAATAGTAAGGGAGTTTGGTTTCGTTTTTCATAAACGAGGACTTGTGTTAGATCTAGCAATCGCTTGATTCGTTGGTTAATTCGTGTGTACAAGAACGTGGTTGTAAGACATTATTCTTACACAAATTAGTACTTCTTTGTTTTGCTCAAGGGATTTGATATTCGCAAGAGGTACGTTACGCATACTTTCAGTTAATTAATTTATTTGTTATGATCTTTAGTCTTCCGCTGTGTACTCTTGATGTTTACTTGTTTATTGTATGTTATATATTTTATAAACTCAACAGTGGCATCACGAGCCTTGTATAACAAGTAATTAATTACTGAAATACATAATTAAAATAAACATGAATGTGTTATTATTTGTATGCTTAGATCTAGGGTTTGCAAAACCTAAACCCTAATTATTTAGGGGGGCGTTTTTATGAAGCCCTGATTAGGGTTTTGTAAACTATTGTTTTAATTGGATTAGAAACCCTAAGATGCATGCAACTTTATGTGTATATGCGTAACTTTGATTTAATTGCATTAATTGTTAAGTGTAATTTTATGTCCATGATAATTACATGCAAGTTTTATCATGGACATGCTTTTATTGTATGTCTTTCTTGATTAAGTGATATACATTAATTATGATAGATCTAAAATTGGGGAATACCTCAATAATTATTAATTTAATCAATTATGTGCTATGTGGTATATATTTAATTTTGACTTACGCAATCGATGAATCGATGCATGTGGCTCACCTTGTACATTATGTCAAACGGGTGAAAGTCTTAATTAAATATATGCATATTGACATGATCTAGAATTGGTTATTAATAGGATTTATCAAAACCGTTTGCATGTGGCTATTTGATATGCATGACTTTTTATTTGTTATGCATTCATTGTTTACTTGTTTATTTTTACAAATACTTGCTTGTTTGATATGTGTAACAAGGGTATTTTTATAAGAAAAATAAACTGACCTAAACAATGGTGAAACATGTATTTTTAAGCCTAGTAATCATAATCGTTTAATTGATTGATGACTTTGGTACAAATGGTCTGAACGGCTCACCCATAAGAATGAACTAATAAAAGGTTTAAAGAAGTGCGCACAGTCACACTGAAAGGATGTCTAAGGTTGTGCTTTAGCGCGTACCTGGTCCTCTGCCCCCTGTAAGTTCGAATGGAGCTACTTAGTAAGCCATTAAATGTGCAAGCTCATCTTAAGGGCGAATTAGTTTTAATTCCATGCGCCACTTCGGTGGTAATTATCCGAAACACTAAGTGTTTACACTTATGCAAAAGTACGGTATAATGGATGATAATTAACACTAATTCCTTGATTGGTGAACCCAATACCTCAATTAAAGTTTGATGATGAAAAGCTTATACATTAAAACAAGATATAAATGTTTTAATAAAAGCTATGCTACAAGGATGAATGCATGACATCTTTGTACATATTTGATTTAACATCAAAACTATTACCCTTTAATTTAAGTTATATGCCATCCAACGAAACGGAAACACCTAAGATTACCTTTTATTTGCGTGAGATCGTGACTTAGATCGTAATCAAAGGGTAAAATGTCCACGTGTCGTGAGATCGGGCATGGACGATTTTGCAGTTTCTTAAGTTGGATAACTTAATTGAGTTTTGTAGTGAGAACTGGCAACTCAAGGCATAAGATGGGATAAAACATGTTTACATGGCGATTGAAATTGGCTATATGTAAATCCCATAAATCTAGGAATTACAATTGAAATTGGCAATTGAGCAAAAGCTCTACCACTTTGTATAAGGTTCATTACTAGCAGATCAACTGATGTGATGAGATTATGACAATTTGGATCCTAGTTTTTCAATGAAAATTAAATGGTTATATATTTATGAACCATGGGTATTTAATTTTCTTGAAAAGGTTAATTATCGAAAATACTAAAAATTGAATTTTGTAATTCTTTTGAATGTATAAATGCAACATTTAACCGTAAACGTGGTTTGTCTTGGATTAGTAAATTGATCCACTCTGCTTTCAAACAAATGTTTGATCGAGAATAATTTACTGATAAGACAAACGAATTCTCTTTTCCATGGGAGAAGCATGAGACTCAATCCTATTCCTTTTCATGAATGAGAAAGGTATAATAGGAACATTTGAATTGTCTAAATTCTAATGTAACTCTTAGCAATGAATTGCACATCTTATTTTCCATAAAGATTTCATTATCCTCATTTGGTGAATGAATCCTTGGTAACAACATGAATGTTGGTTAACTGGAAAACATCTATATGAGTTACCAGATTAGAAGCTAGACTAATTACCGCAAAAATTGGTAAAAGGCAAACTAGCATATTTTATCTAGTTGTTTTGCTTTAGCCTTTAAAGGTGCTACATACCAGTATGGGCATGGTAGGCCTGTTAAGGAAGAAATTGCATACCCAATTTTTCAAGTTAATAACATTGATGGATAACCCATCATTCACAGAGTAGAATACACCTTTTAGTACCTTAGTAATGATTACGTATGGTTCTTCAAAGGTGTAGGAAAGTAAAAAGCAAGCAAGTTGTTTTCACTGGTTATGCAACACTTACAATGTTGTCAGATTCAGTGGGAGCATTTGTGTTGCATTACTGAATAAGAAGTTGTTTTAATGATTTCTAATTCAGTGGGAGCTACAAGCCTTATTTCCTGTGTAGTAACCCAGATTATCTTCAAAGATAATTACTTTCCAATTGTAGACACTTATGTTTTTAAGGAAAGTCATGTGCGTTTCCTTACTAAACAATATAGTTCTACATCTACTTGTTATATCTATGACACAAATCATATTAATCGAATAAACGAACGTGTATCGTGTTGTTTATCTGCTACATGATGTTGTTCCAAGCACAAGTGGGAGAAATATTTATTGTGTGCAAGGTACAACACATATAAATATGATTTAAATGGATTCTCTTGACCGCAAGGTAAGAGAGTAACGTTCTAATAGGAATTATATATTTTATATGTATGATTGCCTTATTAAGAACATGTGTCAAGATGATAACAAAGACTACTTTATTTTCAAAATTTATGTCATTCAATATTTAAGAAACACTTGTAGTTACAATTTATGTTACGTGAGAACGTGAACTAGATTATAGCCCAAGGTAAAATATCCACGTGTCGTGAGAACGAGCATGGATGATTTTGCAGTTTCTTACGTTGAATTTTCATGGAATGACATAATTAAATGAAGTAATCTAATACTACTTTGAATTTAAGTATTCGTTGAATGACTTAAATATATGTAGTAAGTATTAACTTGAAATATTAATTGAAACCTGAGGTGGTGTTCATAATTATTTTAATTAAAAATGTTTATGATTTTGTAAAGTCACAAACATGAAGTCTTTTAATACAAGACTTACAATATAAAGTAAGACGTTAACTTGCTATGTTTTAAGACATATGCATGAAGTCAATGAGGTGATCAATGACTTATAACGTATAGTGGGATTATAACTGATATGTCTTTTGACTTGGTCAAAAATACTTGTGTTATAATACATGCAATTGACTTGGTAATTCTATTGTACCATTAAGTTTTACTTTGTTGGTAAATAGATGAGCCAAAGAGTAGATGGTTATCTTAAATATTGTTAGATTATCTTACAATATTAATTCTAAGGAAATACCATAGTTTTATGGTATGTTCAGTTAGAAGAATCAAAATCTATTGGTATTGTTTGATTCAAGATAACTATAGTTTCTTCCAAAACGTTATCAAGGTTAGTAGATTGAGTATAGATTGGATATACTCAATAAGACTCCAACCTAGAAGATTAATAAGACACCATTTTTTATGGAATGTGATGAATCACATTAAGTCTTATAAATGAAGTTCTGAATTTGTTAAACTACTTGTAGAGTGAGTTGTAACAAACTAATATCAGGAACTGTCAATGTATTCTGTAATGTCCCAAAAAGAGAACAATGTATTGTTGCTCTACTCGCTAAACTATTTAAATGTAATCTTTAAATTGTTAAAGGCAAGTGGGAGTTTTATTTAGATCTTGAAAGATTAAATTACAAAATACATAATCTTCTAAAATACACTAGAAAATATCATGATGAGGTTAAACATGTAAATGATAGACCTCAATATGAAGGAATTTTCATTCATAGATCCGTAAGGATATCTCAGATATTTAATATGCTGAGGATTATGAGTTACAGGATCATGGTAAGCCTGTTAATCATGATGATGAATTTACCAAATGTTGAATTGTGGTAAATCAATCATACTATGAATGTTGAGATGCTGTCCATAAAGATAATCAACTTTAGATACTTGGTTTATCTTAATAACGAAAATGAGTTTCTTCAAAGGATGGAAACCCTAGTGGTTTAAATTTTTGTGTAGAAATCATATGGACAATATTGTACACATATTTAATGCATGTCTAGTGATAATAATATTAATCATATTTAAGCAATTAACTATGATTGAATATTCTTTTCTAGATACATTAAATAGAAGTATAAAGATTATAATTGTCTTACTTAGTTTCATTGATATGAAATTTTGACAATGAATATCAAAACTCTTTGTTGTGAATTACTTTTGCGAGGACGATAAGTAATACAAAGTAGTTTATGAATTCAAATAATCTTTGAATATGTACAGACTGCAAGAATCCATGAATGGATATATGCATGCATCTAGGAGATGATTCTTATGTTTAATATTAAATCCATGTTTGATTTAATAATTAAAATAAGATTGCTCATAAGTATTCCTGAAAGCTAGTGGGAGTATTATTTATTTTTCTTAAATCTTATATGTTGTATGGGCAACTACATTCCACTTAAATTAAGTTTTAGTTGGGAATGAAACTTCGTTTGTAAGATTTGGAAATAATATATACAACCTTGGAATATATGTTTATTATTATAAACATATGCGGTAAATAAATGAGTCTAATAGAACATGATGAGTACATATCTTTGACAAGATAGTATATGAATGAGATCTTAAAGTCTAACTTGAAGATTCATCATGAACATCATGTTGTGTATAAGATTGTTGTATCATGCTTGATTACAAGATGATTTAACAATATTGTAATATTTATGTTTGGATTTAGAATTGCATTCCTCTGCCTGGAGTTGCTCACAGATTCTATATGACAATTGTTGTGTAATTGTCATAGTCAACAAACTTGAGGTTTGGATGACACCAAACAAATAAATATTCAAAGTTTACGGATATTTAAAGAGCATATTGTTGTATACAATGATGCTAGTATAATTGAGATGACACTCAATTCTAGTCACGGTATCCTTAATGATGACCATCTTGACTAGTTATGCTCATCTAAAAGCATAGTTGCATTATACATTAAAGAATAAAGAATACTTTAAACTTTAAAAGTTTTGAAAGATGATTGTCATATAAAGGTGGTTCATGTTGTCACGCACCTTATGGAATGATATGACAACATCAAGATATGTGTAAACATATACAAGAAATTCACTTATTGAATTCTTGAAATAAGTATTCTCAAAATTCCTATGGATCAAAGTTAGTTGAAATTATGCCTTGTCAACAAGTATGATTATCATGACTTGAGGCAAAATTCATTAACTAAGAATTATCATGCGTTGATCTATTTAGTATTTGGATAAAGGATATTGTAAACATTATTATTCAAATGAAATAAAGTATTTTGTTACGTTTATTATTCATTTATTATGATGTTATCCTATATTTGCATGTTTAAATCCTTGAATAACTTAAGTTATTCTAAATAGTCCATTGTTGATCAATAACATGGGAATGATATTGAATTAAGACAAATCTGAGTATTAGTTAGAATATACTTGAATGTATATTGATGCGTAGCATCACTAATTTCAGATAATATTCAATGAATTGAGTATATGACTTATCCCACCCACATGATGATACTTTATGGATCTTAGTCATTAAGTATATCATGAATATTTATCCTCTGACTTGAGATACAAGAGATATGTCATGGATGTAGTGCATTTCTGTGAAGCAATCTAACGCTATACGTAACTGGTAGTTATAAGGGTTGTTTTCAGAAGTGTTGCGAAATTTATGAATACTGCTTGTAGTCAAAATGAGATTTGTTTCCTTCAAATTTATTTTGAAGTATAATACTGTTGGGCCCCTCGTAGGGTTGTTAAGATGTTTGCATGGCCATGCCCAAGGTCTTCTGGAATATGTTCAGAAGAATTGGTAATCTTGATCAATCACATAAAGCGAGAAACAGAATAGTTAATTAAGAAATGAGTGAGATCCATATTCTTATTAACATGGTATTAGAAACAAAAGGATGAATATGATGATGATGAATCAAAACTTGGTTTTTCTCCAGAAAACCATACACGAGTTGTACCGGGGGCATTGGCGTGTTGCTAGACGCTAACCAATGTCATTTCACGTTTTGTAAACATATCCAAGTGGGAGCTGTTGGAAATGTATATATTTACAAACATGTGAATGTCCGGATTCGAACTCGTGACCACGGGATTGCACACATTAGCGAATGAGAATTAAAGTTAATAATTAATGTTTATGTTTACGATTAATTATTGCACATTAAGTCCGGTTAACGATCGTTAAGTATTTAACGGAAAAATGACCAACGACCGTTAAATGGAAAAGAGAAGGACTAGAAATGGAAAACTTGGAAAATTTATGGGTTTGGCTTTGGGCTTGTGTACATGGCCGGCCATAGGGCCTCTCCAAGGCCTAATTCCCTAACTTGTTCCCTAAGTTTACCTACTAGTATATAAGGAGGGTTAGGTTCTAGGGTTTTACACACTTGTGCATTGAATTAACCCTAGATCTCTCCTCTCCTCTCTCTTGTCCCATTCTCGGCCGAACACCCCAATAGTAAGGGAGTTTGGTTTCGTTTTTCATAAACGAGGACTTGTGTTAGATCTAGCAATCGCTTGATTCGTTGGTTAATTCGTGTGTACAAGAACGTGGTTGTAAGACATTATTCTTACAAAAATTAGTACTTCTTTGTTTTGCTCAAGGGATTTGATATTCGCAAGAGGTACGTTACGCATACTTTCAGTTAATTAATTTATTTGTTATGATCTTTAGTCTTCCGCTGTGTACTCTTGATGTTTACTTGTTTATTGTATGTTATATATTTTATAAACTCAACACTAGGTTGGGTCTAGGAACAACCAATAATTTGTTTGAGTGCTATAGCTGGTTAATTTATGAGGACCCTCAAAAAGTTAATTGAATAATAAAAAAAATCTCCATAACTCATCTTTATTAAGGAAAAAAAAGAGATATTAATTAATACTAGCCGGGTACCCGCGCACAACGGCGGCGATACATATAGTTATATGTGTTTGTTTACCCGTTTAGTGAATTCGTTTCACAACACTTCGAATATATATGTGTTAGTTGTAAGTGTTTGTTTGGGTTACCCGTAACTTTCTCGTAGCTTTCCCGCGACATCATTATTCCCGTATATAGAAATACCTTCGCAATCATCTTACGCATCAAACACTACCCCAAAAGTATATGATTTTGACGAATCAATATTATATTGATTGAAATAAATGAAATAAAGGTTAAAGTTATAAAAATTTGAATTAAAATAAAATAAACCCATTAAAAATATAAAAACTAAAAACTCATAAAAATATATCAAAATGGATGTTGAATTAAAAAGGATAAAATTTTAAAAAATATGGTGAAATTAGATTATAAAAAAAATAAGTAGATAAAAAGATATTTTAATTTAAAAATAAAGATGAATTTTAGTTGAGAATTGACACATGTCATTTTATAATTGGAGCTCTTTATCTTAATTTTTAGTGGTTAGGAGTTAGGTTTGGAGTTTGTTAGAAGTTAGGTTTGAAGTTTGTTAAGAAGTGACACATGTCATCTCATGATTGGAGCTCCTTATCTTAATTTTTTGTTAGAAAAACTCTTTCCATAATTAGCAAGTAAAAAAGTCTGAATTTTTAAGCCTTCTAATTTTAGAAGGCCTAAATGCATTATAAAGTAGTATAGATATAATTAAAAATTGCACTTACACTAATTATTTAAAGAGTAAACTTCAAAATACATCCTTGTGATTTGTCCCATGTCTCGCTTTACATCCCTAATTTTTTTTGTATAAAACTATCTCTCCGTTAGTAAAGTTGGCACAAAACTAGCTATCTGTTAGTAAAGTTAATCAATGAGGACTAACGGTGTAAAATATTTCTCCGTTATCTCATAACGGAAGAGAGAATAATTGCATCGTCAGTCCGAAGGACTAACGGTACAATCTATTTTTAGAAATAAATTGCATCGTTAGTCCTAAGGACCAATGATGCAAAATTCTTTTGGAAAATAAAGTAAAAGGCGGCCACCACCACCATCACCGCCACCCAACGCCACCACCACTCACCTCCACCGCCGCCACCCACCACTGCCATCACCACTACCCACCGCCACCACAACCCACCTCCATTGCCGCCACCCAACACAACCACCACCACCATCACCATCACCCACCACCACCATCACCGCCACCCAACACCACCCACAACTACCGCCGCCACCCACGACAACCACCACCGCCACCACTGCCATCACCACCACCGCCATCACCACCACCTACCGCCACCACCACCCACCTCCATCGCCGCTACCTAACACAACCACCACCACCTCCACCCACCACCACCATCACCACCACCCACCACCACCATCACCGCCACTGCCACCACCATCCACCGCCACCACTGCCACCACCACGCACCTACACCATCGCCACCCACCACCTCCTTATTGGCCCCCTTTTAATTTATTTTCCAAAAACATTTTGCACCGTTAGTCCTTAGGACTAACGATGTAATTTTTTTTCAAAAATAAATTGTTTTGTTAGTCCTAAGGACTAACGATGCAAATAATTCTCTCTTTCGTTAGGAGATAACGGAGACATAATTTGCATCGTTAGTCCTCATTGACTGACTTTACTAACGGAGGGATGATTTTGTGCCAAAAAAAAGTTTAGGGATGTAAAGCAAGACACGAGACAAACCACAGGGATATATGTTGGACTTTCCTCTTATTTAAATGTTTAAATATTTTATGGATCGTTAATCGTTAGGTATAAAAAATTATAACGCCTAGATGAATATTTTGTTATCTTTCATTAGACAAATTTTTGACGAATTATTTCTCTCGGTTTTTTTAAGTGTTTTTGTTTTTTTCAATTTTAAAATTCGCGTGACATATCACATATGATATAAAATTAATATGAAAGTTCGAAGACCAAACAATTGTATGAAAAATGACATAAGTGTATGTGTATAAATCAAAGACTTTTCCCGGTTTTTGCAATAGAAAACACACATTCAGGCTTTTCTGCCATTAAATTCGAGTGCCATTCTTCGCGATGACTCATTACGCTTCCGGTAGGTTGCGGTACTCTCATTCGATTTTGGAAAGATACGTGGCTTGGTAACTCCCCGTTATATCTCCGATTCAATAGAGTTTTTAGTTGTAGCAAGATAAGGATTGTTTGATTGTAGATCGTATTTCAAATGGTCAATGGTGTTGGAATTGGTCTAGATCAGATTTGGTTGTTCGTACCGAGGCTTATCTAAGAGTCATTTTGAACAAAATTAGGCAAGTTGATATCCTCTCTGATTCGGACACTTGTGTCTGGTCTATCGCACATGACTGCGTTTTCTCGGTAGGAGTGACTCGTAGGCATATTGACGCTCAACTTTTGCCCTCTTTGGATCCTCCTACTACATGGGACAAGTCTCTTGCTCGCAAAGTGATTATCTTCATGTGGCGTTTATTGCTTTACAGGCTTCCGCATTGTTTTAATCTCTCGTCCTAAGGTATCGAAATTCCGGAGATCTCTTGCCCTTCTTGAAATGATAATGTGGAGTCTAACCTCTATATCTTTTTCTAGTGTGACATTGCCAAAGATATTTGGAGGCCCGTTCGTACTTGGTTTGACGCATGCATGCCTTTATTCGTATCTCACATCCACTGGAGAGATTGATTGAACTCTTAGCGCGTTTCTAAAGAGAAAATCCATCGTATATATGTCATCATCTCGACTTCTTTATGCTCGATTTGGCGTTTTCTTAATAATGTGACTTTTAACTCTTACTCTATGAAGAAAAGTGACATCTTTGATAATATTCGTTTGTACTCTTTTTCTTGGCTTAAGTCTAGAGGTCGTATGCTTTATAGTTGGACTGATTGGTTAAAATCTCTCATGTAATTATTAGCTTCTTGCTAGTTTTCTTTTAATAAAATGTCACCTTTAAAAAAAAATGCATTTGAATTCTAGATTGTAGCAGTTTATTTATTAAATTTCTATAATCACATTTGAAAAAGATCGCATGTGGTAAAAAAATACATAATGGTAAAAATTACATGTGATTTTATGTGTTTAGTCCAACTTTGACGAATCAACAACACTAATCTATAATTCGAAATATAATGTGTTACATGTTGGAAACCTATGAATATCTAGTTTTCAAGAAAAAAAAAGGGTGAAACTTTTATAATTTTGTAGAAAGATGTATGTTTATTTTACTACAGGCTATGAATACTCGAACAATCTAATTAGTGTTGAATCACATGTGATTTTTCATGCAAGATTCAACAACGAGAAAAAAATGACAAAACAAAAATATAAAAGAAAAAAAAAATGTCGAAAGTATATTAAATTGTTTGTCTATTGAAATAATTTTTAAATACTCGTCGCAATGATGTAATTTTTTCGCCTAACGATAAAATATTAATTTTTAAAGGAATTGGTGTGAAAAGTGGATTTGCAATGTTTTAAAATCCGGGTCGACCCAGCCTTTTCAACTGGTTTAATGGGGAACCGGTAGGATACCGAGCTGGATGTGGCCGGACTTTTTCTTATTTGAAAACCGGATTGAAGCGGCGGTTTTTTTGTGACCCGGGTCGATCCGGTTTGATAAACCCAGTCGGGTCGTGACTTTTCTTCGTATATTTTTCTATTTTAAACAACAAAAACGTTTTCTTTTATCTGAAACTAACAAAACCGTTTTGTTATTTCATTTTCGCTAAACTGAAAATTTGTGTTAGATTAAGTTCTATATTTATATGAAACACATTATGATTTGAAATGTTTATAGTTAAATTGAAAAGTTAAAGTGGTGGTAACTCATGTTGTTAAATTTTGATGAAACAACAAATTAGAGTTACAAACTAACGTTGGTATTATATTTGCTTGATTTAAAAAGTTCATTAAAAAAAGATATGATTCTAAAAACACCATAGAGTTATCTCATTTTATAAACTAGAACTATAAATATATTGTAAGCTAGAATTATAAATTAATTGTTTTGGCTTTTTTTGGTATTGTAGATACAAAAATTAAAGACTAAAACCCAATAAAGTCATCTTATTTTTATCAGTTCAATTGAATGTAAGATCGAAATTGAACAAATACCTAATGTATCAAAGATGTTATGAAAAGTATACATATGTATAGAACCGGTTCGACCCGACGATTAAACTGGTGACTCAGTGAACTGACGACTCGACTTGGTCAATTCAAAAACCAGGTTTCAAAACATTGTGGGTTTGTTATTTGATTTGTAAAATGAGTTACTAGATTTGATCTCTTGGTATGCATGACTCTTTTAGTATGTAAATGATATCCCCTCGTTAATTCATTTATTATCTTGTTAAATAAACCAATAATTTCTATTAATTGCATATGGAATATTAAAATATATTTACACTTTGTCCTCGAGTTTAAAAAAAAAGAAAGAAATGTAAAGTTAAGAAAAGAAATGTAAAAAAAAGAGAATGAGAGGAAACAAATGTTGATATATTTTTGGATTTCTAGAGCTTAAACCAACGGAAAGAGCGAATAAACGTTCTAGCTTATTCAAATCTTATTTTTCTGAATTTAATATTACACGATTTAAATGAGTTGTACTCACAAGGGATATTTTTGTTATTATTATTATTTTTCTTTTTAATTATTATTATTATTATTATTATTTTCCGTCATGTTTCATCTCAAATATGAGATGAAAGTTTTATAAAAAAAAAAAACATAAAATACTTTTATCATTTTTTAACTTTTCTTTGCATTCGCCCCTTTAGAAACCTTAGAAACAAAAACAAAAAAATTAGTTTTACTTAATTACTTTCTCTTTCATTCTCCGAACACAAAGAACAAAGTGTTAGCGAAACCCAAAAACAAATAGGAAAATGATTTGAAGAGCTAATTATGTGTTTAAAAACATGCCTAAACATACGTGGCATGATCCTGATAGTTTGTGAAAAAGTGGGTCTCCTGACTGCAGCCATCAAGATAATGCCACGCAGGTTTAGGCACGAGTTTAAGCATATCTTTTAGGCCTCTCAATCACTACTCAAACAAATAATATCATTCGGTATGTTTAACCTGTAGAGCAACCGTAAGAATGTAAGATTTTGCTAGTATCGGTTTCCTTCATGCATGCTTCTTCGATTAGCAACCAACAATCTAGTTGTATTATTAAAGCAATTAGGTGGCACAATCCTAACATCTGATTGATTATATATTTATAAAATATAAACCATTATTCACAAACCTAGCTTATAGACCTATTAATCCATTATGTATTACATTAAAATCTTAAAGTATTTTGGCATACAGGAATAGTGATCTTTTTAGATTGTGGGACTTTTCCAGAAGGAAAAGAAGGTATGAACAGAAAAAAAAGGGACCTGAAAACTAATCAAACAATACAAAAAAAAACAAGATCAAGTGGATGCCAGAGACATATTTCATAATCAAATGGGTCCCAAAATCACTCACTAATTTCAAAGATTTGTACCTTTTTGGTTGAACCATTGATACATGACTTTGGAAAATGTAGGCCTGATTAATACTATCTCAAATGTCAACATTAGAAACATCACATGGGGTTACAACTTACAACATCAAACAATATTTGTCATTTTGTTTTTGGAAAATGTTTCAAGTTATATAATAGTATAGATTCTGAATTAGGAGTATATGAGATGGGTAAACGTGAATATGTATAGATTTGGTAAGAGTGTCGGTATCATTTGATCATTTCGATTACATATATGATTGATTAAGCATGTTTAGTGTGCTTGTTTGCATGTGCATTCACGTAATTTTGTGTACAACGGTTATACATTAGCGTTTTGTTGCCAATCATGCGATTTACTAAACATATGACATATTGACATGTAATATTCAAAATGTTACGTAGTTGATAAATAAAACGTGTGTTTTATTTACGTATAGATATTTATAAATGTGTTTAGGTGGTATAAAAATCATTTAACTCGTTCTTTGAATCAGGAAAACAAGTTATAAGTTAAAAGTCATGCTTGTTGAATAATGCGACTTCTGAAATGTTAGACATTCGTTAAAGAGAAAAATAGACAACTATCATGTTTTAGGGGCAATTTGAAACAAAAAGCAAATGCATTGTTGTCGTATAATTGATAGAACATGAATGTAGTCATTCATGTGTAGCATTAACTATGCAGCCATAGCCTTTAGTCGTTGCCAAGCTCAAACTTTGTACGTGATCAATCGTCTTATATGCTTCAGCTTCTTTTATTATGTGAATGTGAATTGAGATCGTCTTTACAAAGGTCCTTAGCTTGAAGTCATTGATGCGATCTAATCTCTTTAGTGCGTATCGTTTAATAGGATTTGTGCGGCACTTGACATACTGAATTTAACGCATTCTTGCTCATTATATTGGCTGAAACTAATTATCATTGGTATTTCAAGTCAAGGAAAATAATCTCTTTTGTAAAGATATTTGCTTTTTGTCAAAATGTAATTAGGAATTTATCAAAACACATCATTGAAGGCCAATTATTGCGTCCAAGAACTAATACTATGCATAAAAGACAGGATTGAAGAGTAAGCTTAGTTTTAATAATAATAATAAAGAAAAGAAATCCATTAGATTCAATGATTAAAAACCGTACTCATTGGTGCAATCGACATTCTTAGCAACCAAGCAACGCATGCAAAATAATACATTATACATACATGCATAACTCCATTAATATTTTGCTATTTAATATTCTAACCACGTTTTGAGTCTCCATGGAAAAGTGGTCAACTATTTCTTTCTTTTGAGAAAAAAAACCAATAAATTATTACAGAAACTAAATATATTTTTATTTGCTATATTTGCAGTTTCCCTAAATTTTCTATTAAAGATCTAAATTTCAATAATAAACTACGTACAACACCAAAACCTAAAAATTGACTAAAGCTATAAATACAACTGATCCAACAGGTCACTAAAAAAAAGAAAAAAAAAAGAAAAAGAAATAATCACTCCAAATTAAGGGGCATTTACATATATCCCCACATACACACCTATATTTACATATTTCCTCAAACAGTGCTTTAACAGGCTTGTACATCATGCATAAAAAACTTGTGTTTGGGGAAATATGTAAATATAGGTGTGTATGTGGGGATATATGAAAATCCCCCCTAAATTAAAAACGAGAACCACAAATGAACATCATTTTTTAAAACTAAAAGTGTGTTTGTTTCATTAAGATGTTTTGGGTCTCAATCTGACTATCACATCTTACTGGTAAGAGGTGGCTAGAAAGTCTAAATCTGAACGAAATAATGTTGTTTGTTTTAGTATAATTGTCCGAATGATTTTAAGTGCTCGTTTTTTACAATTTATTTATTAAACCAACGCAATGCGATAATAAGTTACTTATGTAAATATGAAACAAGACTTTTTATCATAAATATAACATAGTTAATAAACAATCAAACATATTATAAAAAGTTTACAAAACGAGTAAGAGGCAGTAAGACAAGTCTCCCACCTCTTACTGAGTAAGATGTTATATGTCTAACTGTGTCTTACTCAAAAGAAAAAAACAAACAAACAAAATGTCTGCCCTCCTCTTACTAGTAAAAGTAAAAGGGCTAGTAAGAATTTTTTAAAAAAAACAAACACACCCTAAGTTATTGCGAAAACATCCTATGCAAGATAGATGTTGCACCTTTTTCACTTACTCGCCTTAGACACGAGCTTTTCTCTTTAAAAACATCATATCCAAACTTTCAAATAAAACAGTAATTTATCATATCATAAAAGAAATTAAAGATGAGGAGGGTTATTTTACATACCAAATTTTTCTAAAGTTATCTCAATCATCCATCTAAAAAGAAATCAATTGCTGAGATTAAAAACATTTTATTATTTCACATATTTTTTATACTTTAAATATCTCTTAAACCGTTAATCTTTAAGCGAAAATATTTACACCGTCGCGACGTGCATTTAATTATCTTTCTATAAACGAGCACTTTGATATACTTTCGAAAAAAGGAAAAAAAATTGTTTTTTTCACGTTTTTTCGTCTTTTTTTACGTTACTTGAAATTTGCATGAAAAAAATCATATATGATTAAACACTAAATTGAATATCACATGTGATATCACATATCATATATGATATAACACTAATATCATTTATGATATAACACTAATATCACATGTGATATTCAAATTAGTGTTTAATCATATATGATTTTTTAATGCAAATTTCAGTAACGTAAAAAAACGAAAAAACTTTAAAAAAAATGTGAAAAATGCGAACAAAAAAAAATCGAAAGTATATCAAAGTGTCTTTCTATAGAAAGATAATTAAATGCTCGTCGCAATGATATTTTTTTTTCCGCATAACGATTAACGGTTTGAAAGTTATTAATATTTGAAAAAAGAGGATGAAAGTGGGTTTTTTAAATTGTTAGGATTAATCTCATCAATTAAATCAAATAAAAATGGATGATGGAGATTGATCCCTTGGTATGCAAATAATCTTTTGTCCTCAAATGATCTTAAATCATTAGATATACAAATCTTTAAAATTCATTTTGCAGAACTTTTACATTTTTATTTTTTAACTAACCATATAACTAACACATATCTGCCCTAATAACTTTTATAAAAATGATGCTGGCTAGACTAAATGATTGTAGGTTAAAATCATGACCATAAACAACATTAAGTCACGTAAATAGCGTAGAGCGTGAGGTTTTCCCCCTTTAATAGAAAGCATTGCAAATATGTTTAACTATAAAAAATTTGGTTATCAAAATCACGATCATGAACATATAATAGGATGTTACGATTCTACAATCCCACATTTTAAAAATGTGCAGGCTTTGGAGTAAGATCTTAAATAATATATGACCGAGTAAGCAATTCTACGATCCGAAGAGCATCCTCAATACTATAAACTTTCACAAATTTCACATTTGATTTTTATAAACCACTAGCTCATATAAGCTTACATATTTACTCCTATAAACATTACCAAATTTAGATTAAGGTCACATAAACCATGCAAAAGACCCACTTATAATCTCGCTCTTAAGTTTATACAAGTTTATACCAATGAACCAACTTTATACTTCCTTTATAAACTTCTATAAAATAGTTTATGCAATTGAGAAGTTTATATATTGGGATTTTTTAATATATGCCACTATTGCATATGTTTATATGTATTTATTGAACATAATAGTTTCTTAAATTATGCTAATTTTCATATAGAATAATATTAAACATGGTAAATGAAAGCAATTAAAAAATTATTAATATCAAGTGACATTCAAATATGATAATTTATGTCATTGAATGACTATAATTATGTATCACTATGACACAAGTTAGAAAAAACTATATAAATTTGATAATACAACACGTTCATATCAGTATAAACCTTCTCTATATATATTTGATAACACAACACCTTCATATTAGAAAAAACTTATAGTTTCGAGAGCTACTAAGGAGGTGTCGAATGATGGGTTTACTACTGTCACGCGAAAGTGTCTCACTTATAAGCGGGTTTTTGGGGTTTCTAAGACCAAGAAAATGGAGTATCGACCGGTTGCTCCGGAATACAAAGGCTTTTTCTCCTGAAGACTATACTAAGGAGGCGACTGCGTCTAAACAACCAAGTAAGGATGCTAAAGTGGTTAACACGTCTAATACCTTTGATGTTCTTGGTGATTTGGATGGGGATCCTAATTTTCTTGTAGAACCTAGTGCTAACATTTCTTCATGCAAAGTGAATACTACTATTACTGTTGGGAACATGGATAAATAGGCTAGTGCAACTATTGATTTATTTGGCAATCCAAGTACTACTCATCTCGTTGAAAACATTAATAAGATAGAAAGTCAAATAATTGAGGGGAAGCTTGTGCTTCTGGTTGATGATGAGAAGTCGCTTCCCATGCAAAAGAATAATGTGAAAAACTATGCAAGCATCCTAAGTTCGTCCAATAGCACTTCGGACATGGTTAAAGAAGGAAAAAAGTCAGGCATTTGGTTTTCTAAGATCGATGATCTAGTTATCTCAGATAGTGATGATGATGAAGTCATTGAGGACTTCAATGAAACTTCTAGTTTTATGGCATTTGACGGTTCTAAAAGTAGTAGTGAAGTGGGCATGAATAGCTTATTAGAGCAATGGAAGGAAGATATCTATAACCAAAGCCCTTATGACGACAATTAATTTAATGATTGTGGTCTGACCGATGCTTAATTAAAGTTTGCTAATGCGTATGACATTACTCTTCATGGTTAGATTAGATAGGCAATTTTTATTTTGTTTTGCATAACTATGACATGTCATTTCTTATGCTTGTTTAGGTCTTAAGCACTGTAAACGCATTTGGTTTGCCTTTTTTTGTGGGCTAAGGTGTGAGATTTACCCACATCCATTGTATTTAATTGTTTTTCTGGAGTAATAATATTTTATCGAGGGTAACCATTTAATAGAAAAGAAAAAGAATTTGTCTCATATGCCCTAAGCAAAACTTGAACCCACAACCATTTAATTTAAGAACTTTTCACACAACATAAAGTACCATTGAGATACAAACTCTTTAATACAATTTATTATTACTCATGCATGTATATAACCTAACATTATTATAAGATAATTATATAATTTTATGTTTGAAATATAATTATTTGTAAATTTATAAAATATTACAACGTCTACTAAAAATAACGATAGAATATTAGATCTCGATTTTGAGCTTGTAAAGACGAAAACAACCGTATATTAGATCTCGATTTATTGTTTTCGTTAACTTGGTTAGAATTAACTACAAAGTTAATCTATCCAAGTTTCATTACTTAGCAATATTATGAGAAATTCTCTGTTAAATTATAAACGTAGAGTAAAAGACAATTTTTCAACGTTTAATTTTATTTGCAATTAATTAAGAATTATACCCAAGTGTTTGCGAAACAACACTTGGGATTGAATGACAAAGATGGTAATTCTCCTCTCTAAACTTAAGTTAAGCTTAAGTACAAATATGCTAACCAACTGAGATATTCTCAAAGACTTAGTTGTATTTGGAGGAGAGAAAGGTGTTTGTGAATGTCAACGCATTAAGTGCACAAACTTATCAACCTTTCTACTCCTACTTATGATCCTATTTATACACAATGATTTACAGCCGTTATTAAAAAAGACAAAAATGACCTAAGTTAGTTTGGACAAAATACCTGCGTATTTTGTCTGTGTTACAATGCCTACTTTAGGAATGGGACAATGGTGCTTTCTAAGTAGCAGTGATGACACTGCTTTTGGTCTTTAGCCTTTAAGGAAAAGTTTGACCTTTGCTTGACAAAGACTCCCCCTTAATCGCTTCAAACTTATCTCGCCTTGTCCCGCCTTTACTTTAGTCTTTTAGCCTTCAATCTTTAAGCCTTCAGTCTTCATAGTTGTTAAGGAGACTTGGGGTTCAGTGAGTTATTGTCATCACTTACTGAACTCATCATCTTTTTCTTTGCCTCAGATATTATTCACTGAGTCCCGCCTCACTAAATGGAGTACCTTTCTTCTTAGGCTCGTCCTGAGCTTCTTAAAGATGACTCACTGAACAACTATTCATTCAGTAACTTACGTATGTTTAAGGTTATTAAGCACTTAAGTTATTTTATCTTCAAATCCTAGTTAAGGGAGTTTGAGAATTCACACGATTTTGACAAACTTAGTAATAATGTTTTTCCATTTCATTATATTCCATTTCCTCAAACCTTTTTATTATATATATTAAACGATTCTCGCATAGTGGTTAGTGTATAGTTTTTTTTTACAAAATCTGATTGCATTAATTTGTATGTATGGTCTTGGTATACGGAAAATTAGCGGTATAAATGTGAGTGTAGAAATCTTATGGGTCAAATTGTAATTAACTATTTAATGTCTTATATAAGGATATAAGCAATTTAACATTTGTTATTGTGAAAGCTTTTAAAGACAAAATATTTTCTCACTATGTATATAGTAAAGATTAGAAACGGAAATGTATGATTTAAAGGAAATAATATAAAATGAAAAATTAAGTGGGTGGTATGATCAACCTTTATCTTCATGTGTTTATACGACCCATAAATCACAAGCATAATAATCTCCTTGACGATTCTCTTTATTCTCTTTCCCAATATGTTCTTCTCCTTTCCTTTTCCTCTTCCAACCCCAATCACAATTCCACGTGGTTGTCCTCTTCATTCTAATCACATTCATAATCTCACCATTTTCCACTAACAACCAATCTTCTCAACTCACATGGGCACTAGCAAGCACAAATGGAGATTCAATCTCCTTAAAACACCTTCAAAACTATCATCACCATCGTCACCACCACCACCAGAATTCATATGTCCTATATCCAATAACCTCATGGCTGACCCAGTCATCGTTTCCTCGGGCCAAACATTCGAACGTAGCTGCGTACTTGCATGCATATCGTTATCCTTTAAACCAAACAGTGTAGACTTCAATACCATTATTCCAAATCTAGCTCTTAAATCTGCCATCTTAAACTGGTGTCATACGAATTCATACACACCATTTCCACAGCCACTAGATATCCAAACAGCTTTAAGTATTGTTAAATCGAAAGTTAATAACGACCCGGTTGTTGTTCGTTTATCGAGCTGTTTATCTTCCACGTCAGAAGATTCTATCGTCGCTGGTGCCAGTGCTGGCACCAGCGGCGAATGTTTTGTGGTGGTTCCTTACGTTTACTCATCGTCTTCTTCGTCCGAGATAGATAATCCCGTACAAGAAGACGATGAGATTTATTGTATGTTGAGAAGTGGATTAATGTCTGATCAAGAAAATGGTGTTGTGACGTTAAGGAACATAACTAGGACAAGACAAGAATCTAGGGTTGGTTTGTGTAGTACGAGGTTACTGTCGGGTTTAAGACATTTGATTGTTTCTAGGTACTTGTCCGTACAAGTGAACGCTGTTGCTGCTTTGGTGAATTTGTCGCTAGAAAATGATAACAAAGTGAAGATCGTACGGTCAGGAATTGTTCCACCTTTGATCGAGGTTTTACGAGGCGGGTTTCCTGAGGCGCAAGATCATGCTGCTGGCGCGTTGTTTAGTTTGGCGCTTGATGATCAGAACAAGACTGCTATAGGTGTTCTTGGTTCTTTGCCTCCATTGCTTCACGCGCTGAGAGCAGGCTCGGATAGGTGTCGTCATGATTCGGCTTTAGCTTTGTATCATTTATCGCTTGTGCAAAGTAATAGGTCGAAGTTGGTTAAGCTTGGTTCGGTTCAGTTGTTTTTGAATATGGTAAAGTCGGGTCATATGACGGGTCGGGTTATGTTGGTTTTGTGTAACTTGGCTGGGAGTGCGGAGGGGCAGGCTGCAATGTTGGATGGTGGTGCGGTTGAATGTTTACTAGGGTTACTGAGTCGTGGCGAGTTTGACTCTGATCAGTCGACACGGGAGTGTTGTTTGGGGGCGTTGTATGGGTTGAGTCAAGGTGGGTTAAGGTTTAAAGGGCTTGCGAAGGAGGCTGGGGCGGAGGAATTGTTGGTGAAAGAAGAGGAAATGGGGACGGTTCGATGTAAAGAGAAGGCGAAGAAGATACTGGAGGTGATGAGGCAGAAGTATGAGGAGGAAGAGACGGTCGATTGGGAGGCTTTGCTTAAGACGGATGAGGTTACTAGATCGCGATTCGAGCTTGTTTATGGTAAAGGGTGACATATGGACTCATGACTGGACCTAAGGTTTTTTTGTGGACAGTTTTTGGGCATTGTTTTGTGATCATTTTTATGTAATTTGGTGACTGTAATTCGGGTACATTTGGGCACCCTTTGTTTATGTGTGCATAGAAAAGCAGAGTGGCCGGTGTAAATAAAGATTTTCGAGTGGATTCATTTTCGTATGAACTGATTCTTGTTTGTCTTTGTAAATGTTAGCTAGCGGTCAAGGTCTAAGAGGCTGGATAATAACGTGTGGTGACGGATAAAATCTTTTTAATGTTGGCCGGTATGATCGAGTTCATGTTTTCTCCAAATCAAGTACTGGCAGTTGGCCCCGTTGCCCTTGAATTTGGTCTCAGATTACATTCACTGAGGAGGCAGATGGATATATGTTTCTAAAGTCTTTTTGTAAAGCATTTGGATTGATATGATTCTGATTTCATTGATGAACTGAAGCTTCTACTGTGAAATTTTGATGCTCCTTTGGTTAGTTTCAGTGACTTAACTTGCGTATTTGCATTCTCTAGTTTAGTTGATCTTTATATAAGGTTGGGCATAAATCAAGATTGTTCCATAAATTAGACAATAGTTATATCTTTCGTCTAACCAAAGGGATCTTAAGATTTTGGCATGATTCTTTATTTTACTGTGATTGCTCCTCGTCGACTTTACAAATCACATCGTTCTGATTGCTGGTTTGGTCGGATCGCACAAGGTTATTGTTAATGGTGTAGATTAACTGATTTTTTAATATTTAGGCTAGAAATTTGAGCTGTAAGAAAGAAAGAAAACGGTTAAAGCAACCTCTCTACTTAAAAGCTGGCATGTCTGGGTCCGATAAGATCAACCAGCAAGCAAAAACAATTAATTGTAATTACAAGAAGCTGGCCATGTTTCTTGCATGGTTCACTATTACACTAGTACCTTGGAATTACTCATGATTGTATCTAGCGAGAACGAACGACTGCAAGTGCACACTGCACATTGGCCTCAAACCCCTCCAATCCCTGCTCGATCTTGGCTACACTTTGGCTTGATCCTCCTTCCTCCAAGTCTTTCAAAGATAAAACTGCCTCCTCCACATATACCCAGAAGCAAGAATCTATTGTAAGACTTGTAGTTTCATTTGTTCCACTACTTGGTTGCAGATCCTGTTGACCTTCAACTAACCACTTCTCTAATAGGGTATAGTGGTATGGTCTAAATGCTAGTTTCTGCTGCCATTTTTGTAGTATTCGGCTATGTCTAGTGCCTAGTGGTTCAACGATCCTCCTATAGTTTGTTCCAGCATAGAGCCAACGTTTATGCAATTTCAAACCTCCCATTTGTGCCATTGCATCCATTTTGTTAACAATTTTCTTCCAATCCTGGTCCATGATACGTTTATATTTGATAACTTCTTCGCTGCTTTCTTTGTTCTTGTAGCAATTGTAGTACCCTCCTTTCAGTTTCTTGACTTTAATGTACCATTCCATGTATGCCATATCTATCATTAGTCTTGATAACTTAGATGAAGGATCGTATTTACTTGTCTTGCTTTTAACTACCATATATTGCTTGCTTTTCTTCAATTTTCAATTATGTCATTCAAACCATTGTTCAGTGTAGCTACCAAACCAACTTCCAGTAACTGGAATGTGATTCTCGCCTTCAAGGAATTAAATTTAGATTTTCCCAATTCTGTTCCGCCACGATATAATACCATCCTTCTGACTGAATTCAAATCTTCTTCATAATTATGCATTTCTATATTTCTAGCAGACAGAGTGAGGCCATCTCTTTTAAAACTGCCAGGACTAATTCTTGATCTTCGAAAGTAGCATGCCGACCTGATTCTGTGCAAACGAGGTAAGTACCAAACGGCTTGTATGTAGCACTTTGATGAGAACAAAGTGGGAACAGGATCCGACTTAGCGACCACATTCAAGTTACTGAATTTCCATTGCGGGAGTTCGGAGATGGCTTGTTGGAGAGCTTCATCTCCTACAAGGGGCGTACCATAAGTTCTGCAAATTGGTCTTTTAGCTTTCCTATAACCATTTGATTCTTCAACATCTACAACATGTTGCAGCCATAACGTGAAAAGTATGGCCAAGTATCCACCTACAGACCGTCCCGTGAGGATCAACGGACGACGTATAAGCTGAAAAACAAACAACTGAAATCGATTTGAACTAATACCTTAATTTGAATTTTCAAATCGGGTACGAAAGAAAAGAAACCTCATTTTGGAGCTCCTTGAGCTCGAAGGAAAGACTCGCAAACAAGTCAATAGCAGCTCTGTTAATGGAAAATGAAGGGTTGGTTTTGTGGAAATGAAGTCAATGATTTTGTGATCTCTTGATGAAACAAGATCGAATTCTCCATTAAGAAATCAAGTAGTGTAATCAGGCGAACAGCTGAAAGCCAAAATAGTTAACCGTGACGGACTGGTGTGGATTCGGTAATTAGTGGAAGGAGTCTCCAAAATCGCATGATATGCATCTTGAATCAAATCTGTGCTGGCCAAAAATTTGCTCAGTTCGATTTCACTGCCGAACCTGCAAGTCCTTATGAATAATAACTTCATTAGTACTCATACAATTAATAAAATATCTCAACTAGTTACCGTTTTCAAAATTCTGTATTTCTATCAAATCTCTATAAGATGAGTTTTTGATTGATTAAAATGAAGCTTACATGTTTTCGATTTTGGTTTGCTTCAAGGAGCTATTGGGCTTTTACTTTTGAGATGTTACAGAAGGATGGATTGAAATTTTCAGTCACTAACTTTCTTTCTTCTTAAGTACAAGTCATTGGTCACCATCTAACTGATATAATCCTATATTCTAAGCAGTTAAATAATGTGATCAACAATGAATACTCAATTTGATAACCATCACAAAAGACTAATGAGTTTTGTTTTATCTTTTATATGCACACAAACACCAATCTTGAAAATTTTGAACTTGCCTGAGAACATAGTAGCTACTACACTCAAGTTCACCTGTATTTATTAAACCAAAAAGTACTGTATATATTTTCCAGCAGTAGCTAACCAACATTGTTTAGCATAAACCAAACAATGTGACTCTGAGTAAGGAAAATAAACAAAAGTCCCAAAGTCATTGCAGGGCCGCTAATAGAGTAATAAGACCCTTACATACATAGCTCTTCAATTGTCGAACCAATTTAATTTGAGAGGTTTAAACAGCTTTGTTTCTATTGTGAGTTGAAGCTCATATGCTGCAATGAAACCCCAAGATGAAGCTATCGAACAGAGAAGACCCGCATCCTATTCTACCATCAACACCTTGATAACGCTATATAGGGATATAGAAATGATGTATATGTTTTGCTAACTAATTCATTATTTCTAGGGGTGAGGGGTGACCACGAACCCTTAGACCGGATTGCCAAACTGGGACCTGCATTGAACTCATGGTAATGGCCTGGTTGTTGGTCTACGTTTTAATTGTCTTCCATACCTATTAAAACCCACAAACCAGGAACCTATCCGTTTGTTTTTTTAATAAAAAATTATACACAGGGTGATTTATTGATCCGACGTTCTTAATTTACCAAGAAAGAACTAAAAAAAACAGAATACTCTGTGATCGGAGCCATGCAACAGAAGTACAACTCCCTACTATTAGCAAATTTTGCCCAGTATTGATGTGATTATGGAAACAAGCATAACTAGCTATTAGCAAAAACAATTACATGGCATCAAATCTGTGTTCACAATAGCTTCTCGGCATCAATACAAACAATCATCACAACAAAACATTAAAAACAATGCGGGCAAAAATGCATATATATCCCTCCCAAAGTGAATAATTGCATATATATCCTTTGTACAAGTTTTTTATGCACATTTTACAATGGTTTTTATGCATGCTTTGGATATATATGCAATTTTGCATTTTCGGGAGGATATATATGCAAAAGCCCCTTAAATGCGTATCTGATCTTAAAGAAAAGTATTTGATGAGATGGTGAATGATTACGAACCATACACAAGAAGTTCATATAACTTTGCTCAATATATGAACAAGGGGCCTTACTGATACAGTTTGTAGCTCCCGTTATTCATGTAATCAGCAAATTGAGAAGTATATGAAGCTCCTTTGTATGTCTTGTATTCACTCCACCACTTCATCAAACTACTTTCCTCCAAGAAAATATCTGATGACACTGAATAGTCATTGATTGCCCGCATCAAATACGCCTCAAACTGCTCTAATTCCTTATCGATGTCGGCTGGATTTTTGTTTGACCCTTTATTCCTCAAGTCTTTCAACGAAATTAATGCCTCCTCTACATGTGCCCAAAAGCAAGAATCTTCGGTAAGCCTAGCAGCAGTGTTTGTTCGAGGAGTTGGTTTCAAATACTTCTTATCTTCATTTAACCACTTCTCCAACAACTTAAAGTGGTCTGGTCTCTCTGCAATGTAGTTCTTCTTGCCATTCTTGTAGTGCTCGGCTATGTGTAGTGGCTCAATGATTCTCCTACAGTTTGTCCCACTGTAGAGCCAAGCACCTTCCTCTTGTGGCATTAAATCCTTTTCTTTGACAAAATCTCTCCAATATTGGTTCAGATAGAGTCCGAGCTTCATGATATCTTGTTGGACCTTGATGTCTTCCGTGCCTCTTGCATTCTTGTAGCTATCATAGTAACCCAATTTCGGGCTCCTTGTCATCATGTATTTTTCCATGCATACCATATTTCTCTTCATGTCATTTAGCTTCCTTGCAGGCTCGTATCTTCTCTTCCTCTTCCTTATCATCTTGGCTTGTTTCGACTCGATTTTCTCAATCAAAACACTCGTATCTACCAAATCAATTTCCATCAACTGCAATTTTATTCCTGCCTTCAATGAACTGAACCTGAATTCACCCATATCCGAAACCCCACCATACAACACCTTCTCTTTTATCAACATCAAATCATTTCCGTAATCCTTCATTTGTAAGTTTCCAGTGGATGATGAGGCTGTAGCATCTAGAACTTCCAGGATGGCATCATCATCTTCAAAGGAAGTGAATCCACCCGATTTTGTGCAAAAGAGGTAAGTACCAAAAGGCTTGTATATGCCACTTGAGGAGCGAAAACTAGGAATAGGATCCGTCGTAGATACCACATTCAGGAAATTGGATTTCCATTGTGGGCGTTCGGAGATGGCACGTTGGAGAGCTTGATCACCAACAAGGGGGGAACCGAAAGTTATGCAAATCGGCCTGATCGCCTTCTTAGAACTATCAAATGCTTTCGTACTTATGACATAGTTTAGCCATAGTGCAAAGAGAATGGCAACATATCCCCCCAAAGACTGTCCTGTGACTACCAACGGTTTATATATAATCTGACAAATAAAAATTTTAACCATATACATAAGAATAAGTGAACAACATATACAGATATACTAATACTTGATGATCATAATTTCCAGTAAAGAAGATACCTCATTTTCAAGTTCCTTGAGCTTGACTAAAAGAGGCTCAAACAAGACAATGGCAGCTTCGTTAATTAAGAACTTTGAGTTGACTTTTCTTGAAATAAAGTCAACTACTTTGTGATTTTCTGATGAAACCAACTTGAACTCTCCATTAAGAAACCGCGTTGTATAATCAGGCGAATTACAGCCAAAAGCCAAAACTTGGATACCGGAAGGACTAGTGTGAAGCTTATAAGCCAAAGGACTAGTCTTCGAAACGGCATCGTAAACATCTGCAAGCAAATCCATGCTGCCTAGAAAGTTTCCCTTTTCGAGCTCAGCGCTGAACCTGCAAGTTTTGGATAAAAATAAAAAATAAAAAATGATGTTAGTATTATTAGAGATTAGATGAAATGAGGCTTAGATTGATGTGAATGAAGCTTACATTTCATGGTTCATCTTGTTTCTTTATTCGACTAGATGATCTTTTGGTGTTTATCTACTAAACATAGAGACAATGGAACAAAGATTTTAAAGACTATTTCCTTACTAGACTGTATTATTTTGGTAGCCAAGTTTCATGATGGAGTCATTTTGAATTGCTACGAAATTTCATGGTTTAACGACATTAAAAGTCTTAGTCCACTATAAAGTCGTCGTCAAAATATTTATTTTATATTAGAGTTAACTACATTTTCGTCCTTGTGGTTTGTTGGGTATTTCAATTTTGGTCTAGTTTTTCCAAAAAGTTTTGAATTTAGTCCAAAAATGATACTTTCGTTTTTGGTCCATTTTTTTGTTAACTGTTAGTTTGACCTGTTAACTAACATAAAATGACATATATACCCTCCACTTCTTTCTTCTTCTTCTTCTTCTTCTTCTATTATTATTATTATTATTATTATTATTATTATTATTATTATTACAAAATCCATTTCAAACACATCTTTATCTTTATCGCCACAACCACGCTTTTTGGTATGCATCATTACCCTCTGAAAACATTATATTCTCAAGTTGTTACGACCACTTATAAAACTAGCTCCTTTAGCCTTCCTAACATTGTGGCTGACAATGAACCTTTTCATCCTTTCTGCATCATCCCAGATTTCAACCATAACAAACAAATCAACAATAAGCATATAAACACCTACGTCTTTTTCTGGCCTTAACATCTCTATCACTTCATTAGTATTCCTTTTTGTCATCTTAAAGTTATTCTCTACCTTACAAGAGTCAAGAAAAGATCCCCAAACATTCATATTAGCCTCGGGCTTCATTGTCATATAACTGCATATGCATCTTCTAGCTCTCCCACTTTGCCAAATAAATCAACAATACATCAGTAATGATGAACATTCGACTTCAAACATATTCCTCAATCATTTGAAAGTACTTTTGTCCCTCCTCAACCAACCATGCTTGCACACACGCACTCAAAATACCAGTGAAAGTGAAGGCGTTTGGTCTAACACCTATTTTCTGCATCCTCTCAAACAAAGTGCTTGATTCATTAACATATCCATTTTGGGCAGCCCCATAAATCAACGTAGTCCAAGAGACAACATTTGTTTCTGGCATCATATCAAAGACCGAACTAGCAACCTTCAAGAATCCAAAATTTTCATACATATCAATTAATGTAGTCCCAAGTTCTCATTCAACTCCCAATCGTTCCTCACAATAAACCCATGAATCGATTTGCCCAAAACCAACCCAATCACATCCATACGTCCATACCCTCCTAAAACACTACACAATGTAAACTCATCCGGCTCTACCCTTACATCTCTAACCATCTCACAAAAAAGCACAACCCCTTTACTCTAACAACCATTACTAACATAACCCAAAATCATAGTAGCCCAAGAAGCCACATTCCGCGCAGGTATTCCATTAAACAAACACCTCGCCTTGGATGAAAGGTTTATGTTTTATGAGTGTGAGTTAGTCATTGAAGTAAAATGTGTGATTTAAGTTGAATTTTCTTAGGTTAGGGTTTAAAATTTTTGTAAAATTTGGGGATTTTTTGGTTTTGTGCAAATTCAAGAAATTTGTTGAAGATTTGGTGTTTGGTGGTTTTGTGCAAGTATCACTTTTGGACGAAATTCAAAACTTTTTAAAAAATTGGACTAAAAGTGAAATACCCAGCAAACCACAAGGACAAAAAATGTAGTTAACTCTTTATGTTAACTAGTGACTACTAGACATTATAATTTGTAGTTATATATTGATATTGATAATTGAATAATGAGTATGAGTAACAAATAACATGTAGGAACCAATGAATAATTCACCAACTTGTACTTGGACATCTTAACTACATAATCGCCAGGTATAAACTATTATGCAATCATGTTAAACTATTCGTCCATGTATATGATAAGATCGTTTAAAACTCTTAGACTAGGTCTAATATTATATCTAGAAACACATAATAATGAAGGCGGAATATTCAAACATAGAATCAACATTATTATGAACAAGGTTTTTCATTATCATCTCTAACATACAATAATCAAAGTCTTCTTTGATTAACTAACTAACTAAATAACTAAACCCTAGGTGTTTTCCCAAATCCCTACGCCTAGGTTCCCACACACACACACACCTTTGGTTTACATCTTGTACGTACATAAAACTAATGACCCTATGTCTCTTTATATACTAGAGACATCTAAGGTTTACAAGAGGAATCATAATACAATTAGGAAACTAAATAATATTTTAAGCATATCTTCTAGAATCTTCCAAATCCTCCATCTTTTTGTAGTTTCCCTTCTTGTCACTTTTAGTCCTTTATGCTTCATTTTTCTTGTTTTGTATCATCAAATCTATAATAGACCCAACAGTATATCAAAACCAGCAAAATCACCAAGTCTTTTGCATATGGGTGTTGATACTCACAATTCACACCATTTTATTTGATAGTTACATCACTTTGTACAAGTTGTATAGCACACCGTACAATACTGTAATGCAAAAATTATAATGATAGTATAAAAAGTTATGGTGTGAGTATCACCTCTCCTCTCTTGACATATAATTTCGTGATAGAAGAAGATATGAAAACTTTAACTTCCTAGAAGACCATTATCGATATACTACATTAATAGTATATATAACTTCATAACCAAAATACATCGACAATATCTAAAGTCTATACTCATTACACAACTTGCGCGTTTTCATGAAGTAGTACCGATAATATTTTGTTAAACACATAAAAGGTTCTAATACTATACTACATGAGAAAATACGATTGCTTAAAACTTAAAATATAAAAATAAGCAATGTTGTTAGACTAAAATACCACAGCTTATAAAACGCACCACAATCTATTAATTATTTAAATGGTTAATTACAATTTAAATCACAAACTTTCTTTATCCTCACTTACTCACACGGTCACACCTATATGTATATAACAAAATGAATACATAAATTAACGTTATTATATACTTCGCTGTTATGAGCAGGTAATCGTGTAATATTTAAAATGTATAAGTTAAACGTATTTGATTGTTTTTAGGAGTAAAATATATAAATTGTCTAAGTATCACCCAGGCCCTCCTAACTAGGAAAATAGGTTTAACGGACCTGAAATACGACCTTAATGAGCTCTTAGGTTCCGAATTTGCATCGAGACCGTTATCAATAATCAAAGTTCAACAATTTTGTGAATCTTGAATCTCAAATATCTAACGACCCAAAGAAATAAAAGAACGCCATATTACCAACCTTAAAGATGCAAAATTACATGAAAATTTGGTTATGTATACATTATCAATAAAACCAAGACAAAACTTAATTTATTGACTCATTATTTAACCATCTCCACATTAAACAAGCTTAATCGGAGTCACTGATACAATTTATAACTCCCACTTTACATGTATTGAGAAAACTCAGAATCACACAAACCTCCTTTGTATGTGTTATACTCATTCCACCACTTCATCAAACTGCTTCCTTTCAAGAAAATATCCGATGACACCAAGTAATCATTGATTGCATGCATCACATAGGCTATAAAATGTTCTAATTCATGCTTGATGTCTTCTCTATTCCTGCTCGAGCGGCCATTCTTTAAGTCTCTTAATGCAAGCACTGCTTCCTCTACATGGGCCCAAAAGCAAGAATCGACGTTGAGATTAGGAGCCTTCATTATTTTTTCATTTGGATTCAGATCCTTTTTATCATCATCCCACCACTTCTCTAATAATTTATAGTGATTAGATCTTGTCGTCGTGATGTAGTTTGTCTCGAACTTTGGTAGTGTTTAGCAATATCTAGTGGTTCAATCATCCTCTTATAGCTGTTTCCACTATATAGCCAACGCTTACGCAAATTAGCACCTACTTTTTGTGGCATTCGACTATTTATTTCTACATTATTCTCCCAATACTTGTTCAGGGTAACATGATGCCTGATAACAGACGATTTATTTCTACATGTACCTCCCAATACTTGTTCAGGGTAACATGATGCCTGATAACTAAATTGACACCTTTAGTATCGTTTCTATTTTAAGGGACTTGTAAAATGAAGTGCATCGTTGAATACTATGTTCGAGCATGTCGTGATTTAGCAAATATTATGTGGCTGGGGCCAGCAACAGAAGTACAAATGCCTACTATTAGCAAATTTTAGCCAGTATGCATATTAATGAAAACAAGCATTACTAGCAATTAGCCGTCTAGCAGATAATTACATAACACCAACTGTTTGTTCACAGTATCTTCCTGATATCAATACAAACAATCATCACGATAAAACTCTGAATGTATATCTGAGCTTAAAGGAATGTATTTTGTGTTGGAAAAATCTTGATCTTGGATTGGAATAAACAAAGTTTTAGAATCAAAATATACCGGAAAATAAACTTGCTATTAATCTTGCTATAATTTCAGAATCTGTCATACATAGCAATCATCATTCTGATGATTCTTGTATTATTACAGTCATCATACATTTTGTTTTACATAATCTGGTCCTATTTATACTAAACGAATAGGTACATCTAAAAGTTGTGTCGGTTTGTGAACCGTTGTGTCTTTTGTGAAATAACTGTCAAAAACAGTTATTTAACTGCTTTGTAACCGTCATTGTAACTGCTCTTTTGTAACTGCTTTGACAGCGGGTGTGATTTCCCAGTTGGGTGGGTTTGACCCGGTTTGACCCAACATTCTCCCCCCTAATCACAAACGCTGCGTCTTGACTTGTCTTCAAAGTAATGTGAGTTCAGTGTCAGTGTCATAGGTGAGATGAGATTCTTCTTGCTTGCTTTTCCACTTCGTGCATTCTTTCGCGAAGTGTCCATGCTCACCACATTCATAACACCTGAGCTTGCTTTTATCTTGACTCGTACTTGCTCTGCGTGCATTTGGATATTTCATGCTTTCCTTGCCATCTTTGTTGAAATCTTTACCTCGCCATTTACCATAACTTTTGTTGTTTGAACTTGCCATGAGAAGCTTGTCTTGATCATTTGCCTTCATTATTGTCTCCATCATCAATGCCCATGTTGTGTAGTTTGTTTCGGTCAATTTTGGACATTGTAGTGAAACATTTCCAAGTTCTCGAACTGTTGTGCTATCATTCTTGTCGGTTTCTACCATGCTTGCTTGCTTGCTTGCGTTCGATATAGAAACTATGAAGTTTCTCTTGCTTGCTTACTTAGAATCAAAGATTGATTCTGATTTCTTGCTGTTTGGGCTACTTGCTACCCAATAATCTTGCTGTCTAGGCTACTTGCTACCTAGTTTTTTTTTTAAATCGGAACCGATATGGTTTCTGTTTTTCTTGCTAAAATATTGACCAACTTGCTAATCAATATTTGTTTTGATCAAAATAATTGATCCTTGGTATTTGAATCTTAAGGCTCGGGTCTTGCTATGAACCTAATGATTCGGTCTTGCTATGAATCGTAAAAGATTCGGTTTATCTTGCTATGAATCACAAAGGATTCGGTTTTATCTTGCTATGAATCACAAAGGATTCGGTTTTATCTTGCTATTTTGTATTTGTAAAAAAAAACTTTTCTTTTTAGATAAAAATACAAAACTTGATTATTTTATACCTTGCTTGCTTTAATATATTTTCAAAAAAATATACTAACTTAAATTTAAAGGTTAGTAAATTTTCTAAACAAAACTAAGTGTTGAACTCGTTGCACACAGACAGACCTTAACAGATCTTGAGCACTCGTGGATCGTTAGTGTTGCATATGTAATCATAAGCAAACTAATAGAAAATCTCTACAACCCGTATTCTATAGCGGAAAGTAAATACAAGTTGTTATAACTAAGAACACTTAGATCCTCTATGGATCTTTTATTTAACAGAAACACTATGTTTCGGATGAGTTCTCTATTACAAACTATGAGGTTCCTTTTATAGACAAGGAACCCTAAACTATTACTACTCAATCGACTAAACATGCAAGTATGCATTTAATGACTAAAACACTAGATAATATTGAGCAGTACAATATTACCCATGCTAACCTCGGGCCGTTCAAGAATAATGATGGGTTAGCATTTAAATAATACAGCGCATGCTGATCCTAGTCAGCTTCCATCCTTCAGCAGAAACACGACACTGCTTTTACACTTCAGTAGAATCTCTTCTTCAGCAGATTCTGCTTCTACTTCAGCATAATCCTTCGGCAGTAATGACAGCAGAAATCCTACTTCACATAATTCCCAACAATCCTCCCCTAAACTGGAATTTGACTTGGTTAAGTTCCAGTTTCCTACCTTGATAGATCTTAGAGACTTCAGTACTAGAGGATTGTTCTCAAATATCAGTGGCAAAGAACCAATAATAATCTCATCTCTATGATGAGCGAACTTTGAAACGCCAGGTCTTTGCAGCAACACATGACATATTGTACATCAAAACTTATTAGTTGCATACTATTCTCATCACATCCAGGGGTGTTAGCTCCTGGGAGAGGTGAATCATTGAAAATAATGGATTTGATGTCTCTTTACCAATAGCCATCACTACTGGAGTAGCCAGATGTTTAAGTTCGAAAACTATGGTACATTGATAACCATCTGATTTAGTAGCAAATCAGCAACTATATAAACGGATTTGATGTGTCTTTACCTGTAGCCGTTTGCTCAGGACTAGTCAATTCTTAGAATTGGTGAATTGATAACCAAGTATGGATTCAGTTGCCTTTACCACAGGCCATATACTTGTGGGCTAGCCAATTCTTGGATTCCAACAAGGAATAGACCATGGTGAATTGATGACCATACAACTCTCTGCAATTAAGCATGGGTGGTTGCAGACCCTATGATTTTGAGCAAACCATTACAGCTATCAACAGATTTGACATGTCTTTACCAAAGCTGTACCCTTTGGACTAGCCAACTCTTTGATACACATAAGGTATATCTGGTGAGTTAAAAAAACCATCAATAAAGTGCAACAAACCTACAAAAGAAAGTTTTTTTTTTTTTTTTTTTTTTTTTTTTTTTTTTTTTTTTTTTTTTTTTTTTTTTAACTAAGAACCTAACAAACAAATAAAGAAAACAAAACAAAACAAATAAAATCCTCCCCTGAGGCATATGCCTCCCCTGAGGCCTATGCCTCCCCTTAAACTTTGCAGTTAAGGGTTAAGCATTCCAATATTGACCACAAGGTGTTGAAACCTTGGTCCATCAAAAGCTTTAGTTAACAGATCTGCCACATTATCATCTGTATGAATTTTAGCCACATTATCAAATGTTTTTCATATGCATCTCTTATAAAATGGTGTCTGATTTCAATATGTTTGGTTCTACTGTGAAAAACTGGATTTTTGACAATGCATATGGTACTCTGATTATCAATAAAAAGAGTTGTGTTCATGAAGTTATACCCATAATCCAGCAATTGGTTTTGAATCCAAAGCACCTGTCCACAGCAGTTTGCAGCAGCAACATACTCTGCTTCAGTAGTTGAGGTAGCCACAATGGTTTGTTTCTTGCACTGCCACGAAATCAATCTCTTTCCAAGGAATTGACAGCCTCCAGTTGTGGATCTCCTATCCAGATTTGCACCAGCATAATCACTGTCACTATATGCTTCCAACTTAAAAGGAGACTCTTTTGGGTACCAAAGGCCTAAATGAGGTTGGCCTTTGAGGTACTTAAAGATCTTCTTGACTGCATTTAGATGGGAAGTAAGTGGAGTGACTTGATGTCGAGAGCACACACTCACAACAAAGGTAATATCAGGCCTTGAAGCTGTTAGATACATTAATGAACCAATCATTGATCTGTATAAATGAACATTCACAGGTAGATCTGGATCATTGTTGGCTTTTGTTTTTGGAGCTTCATAAGGTGTTGTGGCAGTTCTGACACCTTCCATACCAAATTTCTTCAACATGTCCCCCACATATTTATCTTGACTGATAAATATCCCATCTTGTTTCTGCTGAACTTGGAGACCCAAAAAGAAAGTAAGCTCCCCCATAGCACTCATCTGAAATTCTCCCTTCATCAGATCCTCGAATTCCCTACACCAAGCTTCTTTAGTGGATCCGAAAATGATGTCATCCACATACACTTGCACAAGTATGATGTCTGTCGAGTTCTTCTTCAGAAAAAGAGTCTTATCAATGGCACCTCTTCTGTAGCCATGCTTCAGCAGAAATGATGAAAGCCTAGCATACCATGCCCTTGGTGCCTGATGAAGTCCATAGAGAGCTTTAACGACTTTGTAAACATGATTAGGATGATCTGGGTCTTCAAATCCTTTGGTTGTGTGACATAAACTTCCTCTTCTATCTCACCATACAGAAAAGCACCTTTAACATCCATTTGATACAGCATGAAGCCCATGTAGGATGCATAGGTCAAGAAAATTTGAATAGCCTCTACTCTAGCAACAGGTACAAACACTTCATCATAATCAATCCTTTCCTCTTGCCTGTAACCTTGAGCTACTAATCTTGCTTTGTTTTTAATAACCACACCCCTTGCATCTCTTTTGTTCTTCAGAATCTATTTAGTTCCAATAGCATATTTGCCATCTGGTAATGGTACCAAGATCCAAACTTGTTGGTTTTGAAACTGTTGCATTTCGTCTTGCATTGCCTCAATCCAACTAGAGTCTTCAAGAGCTTGAGAGACACTGGTTGGTTCTACTTGAGAAAGAAAACACGCAAACAGACAATGCTTGTAGTCTGTGTGATTGTCTCTTTGCTGATTTGAGACATAGGAGAGAAAAGCAACCTGTCCAAATTTAGGACTAGAGATAGCCTTTCGAGTTCTAACAGGAGCTAGAATGTCACCAATAATGTTGGATTGAGGGTGAGATATGTTGATTCTTTTAGTAGTAGTGGGGTTGACTTCAATGGTAGGTTCAAGATTAGACACAGTTGGTACAAAGGTTGTGTCATAGGAAGGTGAGGTGAAAATGCCAGATTTGGGTTGATGATTTCCAAGATCTGAAGGACTTGGAAAGCGAGTATACGGTTCACCAAAATCTGTGGACACTCTAGTAGGAATAGGAGTAGTAACAGACGAGCTTTCAGCAGATTTGATGACGATGGGAGAGACTGCATCAGTGTCAGCAGAAATATGGTTTCCACTGACAGCCTCATTTGCAAACTCCCCATTCACCTTCTCAGCTTCAAGCTTAGCTGCAAACTCTTGAGTTTGAAGCCTAGCAAGGTCCTCAGCATAGTGTGATTCATCTTCACTCTCAGCTGAATTATCTCTAGAAGAGTTACCTGCAACATTGTTAGGGGAGAAAGAAGGCACAAGAATGGGTTGTTCATCATCTTCAAAATCACTTCCAGAGTCAGCATCCAAGGTACCTGCATTGTTAGTGGGAGATTCTTGAGAGCCTGCACTTTGGTTAGCCATATGTCTAGTGTAACCCAGATAATCAGTTAGGTAGTCAAGGTCAAACGACCACACATGACCCTGCCCTTGAACATTGGGCTTATCTTCCAGGTATCTTAGGTTCAAGGTCTCCTCTATCTTCTTGGCAGATAAGTTGTACACTCTGTAAGCCTTGCTATTTGCTGAATAACCCACAATATAACCATCATCTGCTTTCTCATCAAACTTCCCCAACGGATCACTGGTGTTTAGAATGGTCACTTGACAACCAAAAGGTTTGAGGTAATGAATGACTGGAACCTTCCCAAAGAGAAGTTCATATGGGGTTTTGAGGTGAGGTCTAGTAATGGAGACCCTGTTAAGCACATAGCAAGCTGTGCCAACAGCTTCAGTCCAGAACATAGTGGGTAATTTAGAGTCTGCAAGCATTGATCTTGCAGCCTCTATCAAGGTCCTATTCTTTCTTTCAGCTACCCCATTTTGTTGCGGGGTTCTTGGATTGCTATAGTCCCTCTGTATCCCTTTAGACCTACAGAGTTCTATAATAATAGCATTCTTGAACTTTGTCCCATTATCACACCGAATTCCCTTAACCTTCTTGTTCAATTGATTTTCAACGAGGGTGATGAAGTCTTTCAGCACTGGAGTTGTTTCATCTTTAGTCCTTAGAAAGAACACCCAGCAAAATCTGCTATATCCATCAGTGATAACCAAACAAAAGTACTTGTGATCAATGCTTCTGACTTGAGTTGGACCAAATAGATCCATATGTAACAGCTGAAGAGGCTCAGAGATAATGCTCACTGCAGTGACAACTTTGTAGGAGGCTCTGTGTTGCTTCCCTTTGTTGCATGCAACACAATTATGATCATTGGAGAAAACTTTGGAGGGTAGGCCTTCAAGAAGACCCCTTTTAGATAGTGTGTTTATGGTCTTGAAATTCACATGAGCCATTCTCCTATGCCATTTGTTAGACTCATCCAATGATGCTTTAGCCAGCAAACAAGTGAGGTCACCTTCAGGATGAACTTCATTGAGGTTGAATGTGTATATATTGTGAGTTCGAGGAACTCTCAGTAGAATTGAAGTATCTTCTGGAAACTTGAACTCTTTAGAAAGTACAAGACATTCATCTTCAGAGAAGAGTACCTTGTTCTTGGTGTCACAAATTTGTGAGACTGAGAACAAGTTGAAGTTCTGAAGTTCCCTAACATAGTACACATTCTCAAAGTTCAGTAGGGGTGTCTTGATGGTGCCTTTCCCAGTAATTCTACCATCACTTCCACCAAAAGTAACATTGCCTCCTTCTTCAATAGGAACAAAATTGTGCATCATATCTCTATTACCAGACATGCTTCTTGAACAACCACTATCAACAATACCAATATCTTTATGCTTAAGAGGATGATCTTACAGAAACAAACATATATACAAAAGAATGTTAGTATACAGAGGAGGCTCAAGTCATTGCTGACTTGAACCTGCCTTGTGGATCATAAGATTTATGTCTAGCAGATGAGAAAGATCCACCATTGTTCTTGGGTTTCCATTGAAATTTAGGTCCTTTTTTATTCCAAGAACAACCTGCTGAGGACTTGACAGCAGTACCCCAACATCCTTTCCCATGATTCATAGAATCAACATATGCAGGCCAATAACCATTTTTAAAATATGGGCTAGTAGGTTGCACATAAGGTCTATCAGCTGGTCTCTTCCAAGGAGAGTCAGTATAAGTAACTTGTGGGACATAAGGTGGAATATTCTTAACATTTGTCCACACTGGTCTAGGTTTCTGCTGAATAGCACATACACCCAATCTTTGCTCATAGAAATCACAATCCTTAATTAAATGAAGTTTACTTCCACAAACAAAACATGTCTTCCTTTTGGAAGATTTATTCAACAAAGCAGATGTTCTATTACAAGTAGAAGAACTTAAACCAGAAACATTAAAGGAATTGTTTTTAACAGACAAATTATGCAAAGATTTAAAGGATAAGTCTTCAGAGGAAACAGGCTTGGAAGTTAATTCCTCAGCAGATATCCTAGGAGGCTTGTAGATAGACTTGGGTGTAGGCTCAGGTGAGGGCTTGGCAAGGTCTGACTTATCACTTGAATCACAGCTGTAAGTAGATCCTTGATCCGATGAATTGTCACTGTCAGAGAAAGAGACAAAGTCATAAGATGAAGCATCGTTGTCTGGCAAGTCTTTTGACTTTTTGCCATACAGATGGTGTGATCCATCAAAGTCAATAGTAACAGACAGGTCAGTGGGCATAAATTCACCTCTAATAGGTCCAGGGACAGCATGTAAATCACCTTCCTTTTTAAAATGTTCTAAGCCTGCAGGTGTAGATTTACGCCCATCTTGCCTAGCTTCCAATCCTACATACTTTTGAAAACCTAAACCTATTCCTGAGGTCACTGATTGACTACAATAAAGTGCTCTAGCTAGATTGTCACCTGATATCAACCATTGTTTATGTCTAGCTATTTCCTCAGCAAGTTTCTCTTTAAGCTCTAGATTCTCAGCATTAGCATCAGCTTTATCCTTTTCAGTGCGTTTTAAGTTAATGTCTGCAATATCTAGATCAAATTGTAGCACCTTTATCTTTCCTTCATAAGCTATCTGATTCTTTTGAAACCAAACCTTTTGTCTTTCTAATGTTTTTAACGAAAGTTTATAAGCTTCATTATCAACATAGCATTCATTGTATCTAGGTTTCATAGTATCATAAGCTTCTTTAAGTTCATTGTATCTATCACTACAACCAAATATACAGTTGTGTACCTGAGAAAGTCCCATCAAGGCAAACTGATCATGCCTATCTTCTGAAGTGCATCTGGCCAGCAATCCAAGCTTCTCTGTATCAGCAGCTTCCTCATTCACAGGATCATGTGCAGCCCAGTTGACCTGTTCATCCATGGTGACTAGAGCTGCTTAAGTGCTAGCTCCCTTCTGATTCTGCTGATAGGAATTGTAGTTAGCTCCTTCTCCACTCTTCCTGTCTTTGCATTCCCTTGAGAAATGACCCATCTGGTGACAAGAGAAACACTTGACCTTTCTCCTGTCAAAGCGAGCTGGATCCTTTCCCTTGAAGCCAAAATTTCTTCCTGCCTTCTCCTCAAACCTCTTGACATCTACTGAAAGCATGGCCACCTGCCATTTCAGCTTTATCTCCTCCATCTCAAGAGGGTCCACCTGATTAAAATCTTCATAGACAAGATGCTGCTGAGTATCATAATCAGCAACAAATGAATGAAGAACATCCTTCAATATACTGCCAGTTTTAGCTTGAGGATGTGATGGAGTGGGATGATAAGATGAAGATGGTAAGTAAGATGGACTTGAAGCATGCATCATCATATTGGAGTGAGATGTCCCAACAAAGGCTGAATGACTAGAAGAGGATGCACGGTAGGGAGATCTGACATCAGGTTCAAGAGATCTGAGTTTGTTGTACAGCACATCAAAAGTGAGCATGTCCAGCCCACCTTTAGCTTTAAGGGCTATACTCACATGTAACCATGATGGAGGCAAAGATCGTAGGAACTTTGAATTGCAATAATCATTGTCAGGCTTTGCATTCAGCTGGTTTAGCTGACTCAGAATCTTGTGAAACCTGTCGTATCCCTTGTGGATACCTTCTTCTTCAGAGATATTGAACTCTTGGAAGTGTTGTCTCAGCATGGACTTCCTCATTCTCCTGGACTCTTCATTTCCACAAAACCTTGCTTTAAGAGCCATCCAGATGTCCTTTGCATCAACCATGTGGTGAAAATCACCCAAGTGATCTTCAGGAATAAATTGAAGATGGATGGTTATTACTTTGTGCTCTCTTTGCACAGCTAGAATCTCTTCAGCAGTTTTGGGAGGAGCAATGGTAAACTTACCATCAAGATCCGGGATAGTCTTCTTCAGACTGTTTCCATTCTTCACAATCTCCCATATATTCCAATCAATATTGGAGATCCAGTTCTGCATCTTCATGGTCCACAGATCATACTCTTCCTTTTTCAGATAAGGAAACTTACCATTACTGTTGGAGAGACTAAGTTGCTGCATAGAGGTGGTGTTTTTGATGTTGTTGTTGGTGACTTCTGATTCATCATCAGTTCCAGGCATGGTGAATATGTTTTTGGTTGTATGGGGGTGAGGTAAATAAGGTTCTCAGTATCGTAGAGACTCTCCCGAGTCTCTGATACCACTTGTTGAACTCGTTGCACACAGACAGACCTTGACAGATCTTGAGCACTCGCGGATCGTTAGTGTTGCATATGTAATCATAAGCAAACTAATAGAAAATCTCTACAACCCGTATTCTACAACGGAAAGTAAATACAAGTTGTTATAACTAAGAACACTTAGATCCTCTATGGATCTTTTATTTAACAGAAACACTATGTTTCAGATGAGTTCTCTATTACAAACTATGAGGTTCCTTTTATAGACAAGGAACCCTAAACTATTACTACTCAATCGACTAAACATGCAAGTATGCATTTAATGACTAAAACACTAGATAATATTGAGCAGTACAATATTACCCATGCTAACCTCGGGCCGTTCAAGAATAATGATGGGTTAGCATTTAAATAATACATCGCATGCTGATCCTAGTCAGCTTCCATCCTTCAGCAGAAACACGGCACTGCTTTTACACTTCAGTAGAATCTCTTCTTCAGCAGATTCTGCTTCTACTTCAGCAGAATCCTTCGACAGTAATGACAGCAGAAATCCTACTTCACATAATTCCCAACACTAAGAGGTATAAAAATTGTAAAGAAAATAAAATAAAAGGGTTAAACAGTTTTTTTGTTTTAAAACCTGATGGTTATTAAAACCGTTGTGCCCTAATCCCTTTTATGCTGCACCTGCTTTTGTTCTTTCTTTGGAGATATCGTATCTCTCTTTCTTTCTCTGAGATCGATCCCAAACTTTCTCCTTTCTTGCCTGGTGGTTTTTTCACCGATTAAAGATGGTTGCATTAACCTTCTTCTTGCTTCTATTCCCTTGATTGTTTTGCGAAAACTAGGGTTTCGCAAATTGGGGATCTTGCTAATCTGCTTGCGAATTTGGGGCTTTCTTGCTAATTCGAATCGACTTAATGAATCGATTTAGTGCGGTTCTTGTTCTTCCAAACAGGTGTGTTCGTTCTTGTTTCTATATTGATCTTGCTTTGTGCCCCTTTGATGATGACTTCTGAATCGATGTGGGTTTCTTTTATTTTCGAATCTGAAAAAGAAAGTGTTTTTTGATTCGGAAGACTTGGTATATGATGATTGGTTTATTCAAACCTTGCTCTGATGCCAAATGTTGGAAAAATCTTGATCTTGGATCGGAATAAACAAAGTTTTAGAATCAAAATATACCGGAAAATAAACTTGCTATTAATCTTGCTATAATTTCAGAATCTGTCATACATAGCAATCATCATTCTGATGATTCTTGTATTATTACAGTCATCATACATTTTGTTTTACATAATCTGGTCCTATTTATACTAAACGAATAGGTACATCTAAAAGTTGTGTCGGTTTGTGAACCGTTGTGTCTTTTGTGAAATAACTATCAAAAACAGTTATTTAACTGCTTTGTAACCGTCATTGTAACTGCTCTTTTGTAACTGCTTTGACAGCGGGTGTGATTTCCCAGTTGGGTGGGTTTGACCCGGTTTGACCCAACATTTTGATGAGATGGTGGAATTGAATGATTATGAGCCATACAAAAGAAGTTCATACAAGTATGCCCATTATATGAACAAGGGAGCTTAATGATACAACTTGTAGCTCCCATTGTTCATGTACTCGGCAAATTGAGAATTATATGAAGCTCCTTTGTATGTCTTGTATTCACTCCACCACTTCATCAAACTACTTTCCTTCAAGAAAATATCTGATGGCACTGAATAGTCATTGATTGCCTGCATCAAATAGGCCTCAAACTGCTCCAACTCCTTCTCAGTGTTCGCTGCATTGTTGTTTGACCCTCTATTGATCAACTCTTGCAGCAAAATCAATGCCTCCTCTACATGTGCCTAAAATCAAGAGTCTTCGGTAAGGCTAGCAGCATTGTTTGTTTGTGGAGTTGGTTTCCAATACTTTTTATCTTCACTCAACCACTTCTCTGACAACTTATAGTGGTGCGGTCTTTGTGCTGTGTAGTTTTTCTTCCCATTTGTGAAGAATTCGGCTATGTCTAGTGGCTCAATGATCCTTCTATAGTTGGTTCCTCTGTTGAGCCAACACTTACGCAAATTAGCGCCTTCGACTTGTGGCATTTGATTCTTTTTCTCAACAAAATCACTCCAATACTGGTTCAGATAGCGTTGACTCTTCACGACTTCTTGTTGGTTCTCTATTTCTTTTATGCTTTTTGCGTTCTTGTAGGTATCATAGTAACTCACCGTCGGTCTCCTTGTCATCATGTATCTTTCCATGCATACCATATGTATCTTCATGTAATTTAGCTTCCTTGCAGGATTGTAAATGCTCTTCCTATTCCGTATCATCTTTGCTTGGTTTGACTCTATATTCCCAATCAAAAACCTCGCATCTACCAAATCAATTTCCATCCACTGCAATTGTATTCCTGCCTTTAATGAATTGAACCTGAACTCACCCATATCCGAAACCCCACGATACAATACCTTCTCTTTTATCAATATCAAATCATTTCCATAATTGTGCTGTTGGTCCCTAACGTATGAATGAATGAATGAGTCGATATGAAAATGCAAACAGTAATATAACTTTGAATAACTAAATCGTCTAACTTCTGAAATGTTACAAAACTTCAAGTATATGTACTAAATAAAAAGGCATGTCCCAATCATTGCAACGGTTCGGTGATAACCGTTTGTAACCGTTTTTGGCGGTTACTTAACAGTTTTCTAACTAACTAACATAACCGTTTTATGGTTATTTAACCGCTATTCGGTTATTATGTTTCTGACAAGCAACTTTGGTCCTTTGAGTTTGAAGCAATTTCGAGATTATAGTTTCCAATCTCCTCCTTAATCTTGATCGTTGCTTCATCCTAAGTCTTGAACTCCGAGCATTTGTCGCATAGTTGATAAGGTTTTAAAAGGTACCTTTTTGAGGGGTCGTTTAAGCCCTTATTTGATCACTTTTGTATCCGTTATTGCTTAATATCGTTCCTTTTCACTTTTTAGGTCTCTTGAAGGCAAAATGCTGGAATGGCACTTATTTAGACGAAAAGGCGCGAAAATACGAAGAAAATGGCCAAAGTCAGAATCGAGACACTCAAAGCTGCTGAAAAGACAAGGTGACGGCGTCACTGCTTAACTGCGACGCCGTCGGAGGATTTTGTGACGGGACAGAAGCCAAAACTCCTATTTTCAAGTGACGACGTCAAGTTGTAAAAGAGTAGGCAGTCGCAACTCAGACGACCTAGATGCAATCCAGACGGCGTCAGAAGATGAAGAGGACGGCGTCACAAGCATAAGGTGACGCCGTCGCAAGTCTAACGTGGCCAAGACGAAACCCTAATGACGGCGACACGACGGCGTCACAAAACATAAGGTGACGCCGTCGCATATGTAATATTATATATAGAATCCGAAATTTTCAGTATTTGTGTGTAGTCTTTTAGAGTAAAAACCTAAACCGAACCAAGGCTGTCTTGTACAGTATTTTAGGGTTCCAAACCCTATCTTACACCAAGATAAGTGTTTTACTTCATTAATACAATTATGTTTTTGATTATTTGTGTGTATGCTTGCATGTTCTCCATGTCCGGCTAATTTACTTGTGTGTTTGCTTAGGGAATATGAAACTTAATTATTGAATATTGATTGGTTGTCTCTTATCTTAGTTGATTAATGATCTAGTAATGCGATAGGTCATTCGTTGTGTACTTAATGCTTGATTAAATCTTTGTGAACCTTAGAATATAACTCCTTGAGTAGTTGTAAGCTAAACCATCCAAAGAGTGCCTTAGAGTAAGAGTTTATTATCCCTAGTGGGTTTTGTAGACGAGACCCTTTGGTAAGTTCAAAGAGTTAGGGAGAAACGCATACCCTACAACCTTAGACACACAACGCAACTAAGAATAAGGACGTGACAATTCAACCACCAATAGGAGATAATTAAGGAGTAGTAAAACCTAAGTAAACACATCTTTAAACTATCATACGAGCACACAATAATTAGACATAGACTACATACACCTTATATTAGATAATTAGATAAGTAGAGTAATCGGTAGCAATACCAACCCCCTAAATCAAAACCCCGAGATTCGTACCTTTCCTTTTCTTAAAAATATAAAAAGATAAAAAAATAATCTTCCTCAACCCCAACTTTAGCGTAGTAACTTCTCACTAGCATTCCTATTCCCCTAGAGAACGATATCAATACCCGTGGCTTACCCTAATACTACACTACAACGATTAGGTTCACTGCCTAGGGTGTTGAAAAACTTGCTCGACGAAAAGGAAGTTCCTTTGACCCCGAATGACGCGTGTAGCGTTATCAAGTTTTTGGCGCCGCTGCCGGGGAATAGAATAGCTAGTTAGTAGTCCACCTCGTTTAGGTTTCTTTGCTTGATTCATATCAAGTAAATTTTTCTCATTTTTAGCTTTCTCTTAGTTTATCCCCCTTCTTCGTGACCTTTGTTCGTAACCCCATCACTTTTCATCATGGAAGGTGATAACCAACCACCACTCATCAACCCACCACCAAATGACCCGCCAAGAGCCCGTACTATTGGTGAATACTCGAGACCAAGCCACTTAGGCTATAGGAACACCATTGAGCTTCCCGACCAAGCCCAAACTACGGCCCTGCGATCCGACACCATCCGGTTGGTGCAAAACGGATGTGCATTCCATGGACTTCGTTCCGAAGATCCAAATCAGCATCTTAGGGATTTCCTTAAAATTGCCGATTCCATCGACCTTGATGCTACTACTCGGGAGACCACGCGCCTGCGTCTCTTCCAATTCTCTCTACGGGACCAAGCTAGTAATTGGCTTGAGCGACTTCCCGCCGGCTCCATATCAAGTTGGGATGATCTTACCTCTCGCTTCCTTGCTCAATTTTTACCACCGGGGAGAACCACTAAACTTAGGCGAGATATCTTGACGTTTCAACAACTCCAAGGTGAGTCTCTCTACAAAGCATGGACTCGATTTAAGGACCTACTCCGTAGACTTCCCCATCATGGCATTGATCTTTGGCTTCAAATCCAAATCTTCTATGACCATACCGATTTCATCACTCGACAATCCATTGATCGAGCCGCCGGTGGAAGGCTCAGCGACTTTAATGCAGAGAAATCTTGGGATATTATAGAGGAGCTTGCTGATCAAAACTACGAAGATTGGAATGAATCTCCTGAAACTCCGGTTAACGTAGTTAATGCCATATCAACTCCTTTTGAATCTTCCGACACCCTCGAGGAGCAAATGAGTGCCATTGAGAGAGGGATTGATTATCTTATGGAAAGGCAAAGAAGAGTCCCCGTAAAAATTCCTCGAGAAGCTGTCAAATCTGCCAATTCTACCAACCACCCCACACCTTTTTCGAAGTCCCCAAGTCATGAGCAAAACCCAAATTCCGAAAGGCGCTTCCGTTCTACTTCCCCAATACCACTTTCACCGAGCTTCAAGGAACAAATGAGGGAGTACATGGCAGCTCATACGGAGAGATTAGCCAAATTTGAAGAGGAGGTTTATAGGCAGGGAGAGGAAATGCAATCGAAAATGACTGAAATGATGAATTTGGTAATAGAATATACCAAAACAAAAGTTCCCGAAAAGGTACTAGTAAGAAGCAACGATTGTCGTCCCACTTCGTTTGTTAACGCTGTTTCCATTTTGCCCGAGGATGCAAGGGTTGAGATGAGGAAAACTGAGGAAAGCAAGAAGGAGGAGTCTGTGCCTAATGATGAGCCTGAGACCATTGAATACTACCTTAAGCACGAAATTAACAAAAAAACCATTGCAAACCAAGTAAACAACTTTAGGTACAATGAAGTTCTTAGGGAAGCCCTTGAAGGAAAAATGACAGAAGAAGAGTATGACGCCTTACCTATGGGACCCCTGTATGAGTTGGTCATAAAAAAACCAATAACAAAAAAACGAGACACCAAAGGGAATTTCGTGATACCATGTAGCATAGGTGATATTGATAATATAAATGTCTTAGCCGATCAGGGGACTTGTTAGGAATTGGAAATTCCATGTTAAAGTGTCGGTCACCCCAATTATAGTCTAGCATATGTTAGCTCGTAGATTTGTAGTTATTTACGTCATGTAGTAGTTAATTAGTTAATTTGTAGCGTAGAATAGTTTAGTGTTTCACCGTGGAGGAAGGACGGGTCTTTACCCACTGTATACCTGATCCACAGGCCGATAGGAGGTCGTGTATTCTGTAACTATAAATACCCCTTCCATCCATGGAAGGGGTGGTGCTTCTCATTCAATCTAATATTCCCTTTGTGTAAACCTCTAGCAAGAACACCCTCTCTCTCTACTAACTCTCTAACTATGGCAAACATGTATTTTGATCATCCAAGACCACCCGAATCATCAACACAATAAATACTACGATCCTACAATTGGTATCAAGAGCCAAGGTTATTGTGTTATCTTTGATTTGTGTGGTTCGTACCAAGGTTTTTGTGTTGTCATAATTTATTGTGGTTTCGACATGTCTTAAACTGTTTTGTTTTTACTGTTTCAGTTGGTCGGAAATTTTTTTTTCTCATTATTGAAGCAAAACTGTTTTTTTAACATGTTATTAAATCATCTTTTGGTCTATTCATGTTTTACAATATTTGTCTTGTATCTTTATTGGTCCAAACAGTTTTTGTCTCATCAATATATGTCTTTTGGTGCCAATATCCGTGAAGTATATGTGGTCAAACTGCAAGATGTTTGTGGTCAAACGTGGTCTAACAGGGCATATCTGAAGAGTCTTTTTGGTAACTTTTCTGGGTATCTTTGAATATGGACGGTGCTTTTGGTCGGAATACTCGCCGGAAAAGTAAAATAGTCATATATTCTTGTTGGCGAGTTGGTCTAATCTACCTAGCGACTTGTATTTACTTGTCGTAGCAACTTGTTGGCTATTTAGCGACTTGTATGTTTTTAAAGGCTTAGCGAGTTGTTTACAGAAAATCTTAGCGACTAGACTCAAAATAGCGACTTGTCTTTACAAGTCGCTACGACTTGGCCTGGCGACTTGGCCTTGGCGAGTTAGCCGTGGCGACTTGGCCTTGGCGAGTTAGCCGTGGCGACTTGGCCTTGGCGAGTTAGTCGTGGCGAGTTGTGTAAAATGGTTTTGCAACAGAAATGAAGATGAAGAGTGACATCTAATGACCTAAAACCACAAGACCAATACCATATAACTGACTCGACCTCAGGTTCAACACAAACCATCCTCGGTCCTTGAAAGCTTAAACGTGATATACAAAGATAAACCAGATCCGAAAACAGTTCCATTGACCCACATATTCAAAATCCCATATTCAACAACATCCGACATCTATCTACTACTCAACTCAAACAAAAATGAAAAAGTTAATAGATCTCAGCCTTCTTTTTTCGTGGTTCTCAAAAGATAACAACAAGACTAACGAGAGTCTATGTAACGAAAAGATCAAGACTCATTCATCACAGATCACAAGTCGTTGTTATTCAAGATTCATACTAAAAGAAACAACTTCAACCAAGACTCATTGTGTCTAAAAACAATTATTAAATCTCAGATTGCTTCGTGCTTGTTGTGATATAACATCATGACTGCCAAGAGTCAAACACACGAGTTCTTATCCTCATCGACTCATTTTTGAAGCTTATTCTTCAATAATTTTCCGAAATCCAATAGATAAGAAATATAACTAAAAAGTTATCTTCTTTCTATCAATTCGTTCTAAGGCAATAATGCTTACAAGAGTCAAGAATATACCTACCTGGAATATGTTCTTGAAGCCGTGTCCTACACCTCTTAACCATCCCTGTGGTATTAATGAAAGACTCACAACCCTCGAGCCAACCCTGTGGCGAGGTCAGGTCATACGATTATTTGTTGTGAGTTTAGCCTTGTTTGTTTGGTGAGAATATTCTGAATATAATAAAACTTTTGGATGGGTGAATGGTATATGGGGTAGGCTGAGGAATTTGGTGAGTGGTATTAGGGTTTGTTTGAGTATGTTCTTGTGATGAGATTTGAAGCAGAAGTATTTCTTAGAGCTTTTTTCTTGAGATAGGGGCGGACATAATATTGTGTGTGATTAGGGTTTGCTTAAAGTGAGATACATTAGGGCAAGCGTGGGATTTGCTATCTGTTATATAACCCGATGTGTCGGGTTTGAATGGGTGTTTATGTTGGATCATTTAATATGTGTTGATGGGCTGCACTCCTTGTAAAATGTACATGGGCCATATATTACATGTTGGTGCTGAATGGGCCTTATGGATCTGGTGAAATCGTTTTGTTTCATGGATAGATTAGCAATGACATATGACGTTGTACATTGAAACACTTAGGCGAGCATTGTTAAACATGATCGTATTACAACTTATTTGGTGTACTTTTCGTGAACCGAGTACTACTGTCATTAATCAAGGAGTTACTTTCTCACTCGTGGAAATTGGACTTAATATACTTAATCGTGTATTATATCACATTTAAGTATAATTGGTATAAGTTACAAGGGATGCATGATATTCATGGTATTTGGGTTATTTATGAGCCTCGTTATTTTTAAATTGGTCTCGTAGGCATATAATGAATATAATGGACTTGGCAATATCCATTTATAAATGATTTGGGCTTTGATGTTGAGATATCACTCATAGGCATGGACGGATTTGTTGCTACAAATGAATTTCGACATGGACCAAGTTTGAGTATTCATGGGGTTTTTGTTTTATGCGTTTCATTGTATTGTGAGATTTGTCAGGTCATGAAGTCTGATTTGACGATGCGATTTGTGCTATGAGATTTGATAATGAGAGTTGCTGTGTTAAGCTGATTGGTACTTTGGTATATACATTTTCACGGAGAATATTATGTCACAACTCGAATTGATAGTTGAACAAGGATGACTTATGGGTCGTGTGAACGGTATCTCTTATTTGGATATGAAGTGAAGTTTTCCGGGCTCGTTTACTTATTTCGCCTTCTTTCTTTCTACCCTTCCGCGAAGATGACTTGTTTGGGCATTTAAAGAGTGTGATAAAGACTTGGCTATTTAGTTACGTTTGTGATTCTTTCTCGCTTAACCCACAAAGTAACTAACACTTCGGTGTCTCAAGCAGTTGAGGATATGTCAAGAGGTTTTGTACATTGGGTACACCGTTTATCTTTCACAAGGATTAGTACAAGTTTAAGTAACAAATCTGGGGAATTTTACTTCATGATCAAGTTTGGCATATCGGGTTTACTTCTCCATGTTGTCACTACAATAGCAGACATAATGCGTGAATGATGTGTTTACCAAAGTGTTTATTGGATGGTTGTTGATATTGTTGATGTTGGATAATGGACCGTTGATAAGCCGCTGCATGTTCCCCTAAAACAGATATTCACCGAAACCAAAATTGTCATAACACATTCAAGCTAACATTGTTTACGGTTTTGTCTTGATTTTGTAAAATCCCGCGAAAGAACCTATTTCTCGGTTTAAATCATAGACTTGTAAAATCCCGTGACAATGGAAACATCCTGATAATAGTAAAGTGCATTTCCGGATCTATCTTACGGTTTATTCTTGGTTTTGTAAAATCCCGCGAAAGAAACTATTTCTCGGTTTAAACCATAGAATTGTAAAATCCCGTATTGATGGAACCATCTTGGAGAAACGAAAGCGTATTTCGGGATCTTTTCTGATGCTGGTGCTACGGTTTCTGCTTCGAAGAAGGGATTAAAGGGTGTACTTCATGAATTGGATGTGTGTTTGGATATTCGTCATGGCAGTTTGGTTATTACAAGGTTTTACGGGGTTATGTGCTTTTAACCATGGTCGGGATGAAACCATTATCAAAGTTCGTTTAAATGTCAAAGGAGGCTAGATTTGAGCAGTTCAGAAGATGTGACAACGGCGTTAATTCAGTATTATTTATTTGAGGTTGAAGTGAAATATCACGGGTGAGTGTACTTAGTATCTGAAGGTATCGGGGATGGATGGATGAAGATTCTTCAAGATCCTTGTTCAAGCTTATCATTAAAAACGAAGACTTGGAAATCTAGTTATTGTTGGGTGTCTTTTACCTTTTCTTTTACCACTTGGAGGAATTGGGCTCTTACCACTACAAAATAACTATCACTTAAAGGAGTTACGTTGTAGTGCTCAGTGTGACATTCAATTGTGGATTTTCAAGAGGTAATGTACGTCTATTACTTGATGGTTGGTTGGTTGAAGAGTATAGAGTACTTAAGAGATTCAATGGAGCATGAATTCTCGGCACCGCTCTTTGTTACATATGTGCAAGTTTAAGTCACGAGTTCGGGTTAGTTTACTTCAGGGTCAAATTCATCATATTGGGTTTTTCTCCATCAGTTGTCACTACAAAGAGCCTACGGAATGATAATGGGGATGATTACATGTTTTGCTAAGAGAGCAGAAAAGAGAGAGATTATGACGTCTGTTCACTTCAGTTCAGGCCTCGTACTCTAAAGAAAAGAAATGTGTACGTTTCAGTGCGCATTATCTTCAAAAGAAGAGAAATCTTCTTATGACGTATGAACACAACAGTTCATGCCTCGTTCTCCATAGAAAAGAAAAGTGTACGTGTCAGTGCGCTTTATCTTCTGAAGAAGATAAATCTTCTCTATTATGACCATTCTCATCAACATGCTTCATACTTTTTCCATGCGCTTCAGTCATCAAGTGAACCGGGCTACTGTTGATTGTTTTCTGATTCCACTTTCTCAACTATAATGACGATGGCGACATCCTGTGCTAATTTTGCGGGGGAGAAGTGTGAATAGACTACATTTGGATAATGTTCACCTGTTTAATCAAGAATGGCATCTCCGTATGCAATTCTTGAGGGGGAGAAGAAGTGTGAATTTTTTGCATTGTTGATTGATATTTGAGAATATAAATGGTCATATAGCTCTAAAACTCATGTAAGAACCGAGCTTCTTCTTATCGGGTCATCTTCACATGGAGTTGTTTTTCTTCTAAGAGCCGTTGGTTGACATCTTCACTCGGATTGATGAGTTTATCGACAAAGTGCTTCCGGTTAATGCTTCACGTATACATCAACATGATGATTCTGAACAATCTCTCTGTTCTTGTTTGATGTGATTGGTAGTTTGGTATTACCATCTTGTGTGTTCGTTGCGGCCTGATTGCTGATTTCCTTGATGAACATCTTTCTGTTCTTGTTTGATTGGGAGGGATTTTAGTTAAGGGGATTTGCAAGATGTAAGTTAATTGGGATGCTTTTTGGTGGGATGCTTTTTGGTATGAGTTGAAGATGTTAACTATCTATTCCCCAACTGCACAATCTTGAAGAAGGTCGAGTCTACAGTCTGTTCTACATTTTCTGCTACATGTTAGAAGACTAAAGACGAGTTGCATTTAACGATCTAAAGACTTCTTCTTAATATGGGCATTTATCAAACAGATTGTCGGTTTAGGGGAGAGCACTAATTGGGAGAATGTTATAAGTCAGATTCAGTCCCCAATTAGAATTGCTCATATTCTTTATCAGTGACTCCTCAAGACGTTGTTATTGACTATTTCACGTGTTGGACATTTGACATAAGTTGATTACTTCGGAGTTAATCATTTATCACTTATTTGAGATTGAAGTTGATTTTCACAAAGGCGTGTTCTTATTTGATAGCTTGCTCGGGCTTAATAATTTGAGTTGAAGACTTGGTTTATCTAGTTACCAGCAGTCGAGGTGGATGGTTGAAGACCTGGTTAACTATCACTATTAGGAGTTACTTTGTTTTACTCAGTGTCACACGCATATGACGGTGTGGATAATCTCAAGAGGTGTTAATGTCTCATACTTTGTTTGGGTAGTGAGTACTTAGAGATTTGCTTGAAGCATAAATTCTCGACACCGTTCTTCCATCATTAAGTGCAAGCTTAAGATACAAATGTGGGGAAGTTGACTTCAGTTTCAAGTAGGGTATATCGGTTTTTCTTCATCAAAGGTCACTTCAAATTGTCTACATAAGGGTTAATAAAAATAGTCAGAGCGAGTCTTCAGCAAGTTGATTCCCACATAATGTCATGTGTTCTTCTCAAAAGATTTCTAGTATACGGACTTACAAAGAGTTGCTGATTCTGAAGTGTCAATACCAGCAAGGAGAAAGGAGACTCACATATAAACACAAAGCGAGTAAACTTGATGAACTTAATTCTTCTAAGTAACTGAAGACATCCCGGGAAGACAAATGTTAGTACCGCAGAGAAACTCAAGGTTTGACTCATGACGAGTAAACTTGATGAGCTTAATACTTCTAAGTGATTGAAGATATCCCGGGAAAACAATTGTCATGACCGCAGAGAAACTCAAGGTTTTACTCATCAAGGCTTTTTGTGTTATTATTCCAACGACGTGGGGGAAGAGATGAAAGAGTTAGTTTCTGAAGATGAAAGAGGTACACAAGTGTGTGATGATTTTGATTTTATCACAATCATCAGGGGATAGAGATTGTGTACATTGGGGATGCTCAGCTGTTTTACCTGAGGGCTTAATCTGTGATTCAACGATATAATCACTTATTCCGGTGTTGACATCCGCAGAGATTGTCACCCGCAGAGATAATCAGTGATTCGGCCTGCTTCTTCAATGTTATCGGTTATTCTCTCTTTGGGCATTCGGGTACTTCGGGTTCTTGAGCTTCATACACTTTCTTCAGGGGAGAGAAAAGTATACATCGGGGTTATTCTTTGGCTATTGGACTTAATCTGCTACTTCGATGGTATAAGTTTCTTTGTCTTCGGGTATGTGTATTCGGGTTTGTGAGCTCTAGTCTAAGAGATTGACTGCATCAATTCAACTACTTGGGGGAAGTGGTCTCTTGACACCTTTTTTTGGAATGGATTGCTTCAGACTTCAGTGGAAAAGAAATTTGAGAAGATTATTTAAGTGTGGGATGAAACGTTGCTGGTATTCTATTGGATGATATAGCCTCGAACGAAGAATCACGGTGATTATTCTTAAAAGGAGCAGCTGGGTTTATGATAATGGTGTGCTTCTCTGTGCACCTGGCTAAAGCAAGCTTGAAAGAGCTTCGAATTTGCTCAACATAAGAATTTTCGGTTTGGGGGGAAGCTACCAAAGTCTCACTTTCAAGTGGCTCAATTTCTCTCTTCGATTCAAGAGTCTTGGAAGCTTTGGTGGTGAATGCTTAAGAGATGATGACTTCTATCTTCTACAACGAGGCTGCTCGATATTCTTATCTTGGTACTCGTATCATCATCCTCTTAACTATATCATCTATTCTATCCTTGTATATATTTTTCAGAAAAGCAAAATACAAAAATATAAAACCAGCAAAACCAAATACAAAAATAGAAAACCAACAAAAGAAAATAGAAAAATATAAAACCTTCAAAAACCCATAAAAATCAGAAAATTTCAAAAATACCAAAAATATTTTTTCCAAGACATGTCTTCTGGTATCGATAACATCTACGGTCTTAGAAATGTCATTCAATAATGGCACGGTACTTTAGATGAAGTTCGAGCAGGAGGTGTAAATATTCTTTTCCAAAACATGTCTAAAATTATGGCTTACAGTTATTTCAGACTGTAACCCGGGCTTTAACTATGGCTTGCAGTTATTTCAGACTGTGACCCGCGCTTAAATTATGGCTTGCTATCATTTCAGATAGCAACCCGTTTTTTTTACAAAGAAGGAAAGTGCTACGCTTAAACGATATTTCATATATTTCGTGCACTTATCCTAAAAACAAAACAAGGAAAGTATGTCGAAGGACTGCTGTTCCTACACAAATATTTTTCCGTCTAAAATTCTTCAGAAAAATATTTGGTGTTTTCAAAAAAAATGGTGGTAAATGAGTTGCTTGTAAATCTATCAGATTCAGAGTTTTTGTGAAAATTGAAAACTCAATCAATGACTTCAGCGCTTTTAATCTTTTCAGAAAATAAGTCATTGATTGAGGGGGAGAATGTTTTCAAATTTATATCATCTAACGGACTTTCTTAATTATCCTACGTGCTTAATTAAAAATGATAATTGCCTATGTTGAAGGACTAGGAATTTAGGATATGATTGTTAGGTTTAGATGATTAGAGTTTGATTAATACATTAACCCCATGCCTTATATGATCTGATTGTTATGTTGAATTGACGTTAACTAGTCGATTGTTGTTTGGGTGATGTCGACCACCATATATTTGTATGTGTGTTCACTAACGTATGCAGGTATATTGGTATAAAAGAATGTTCCCGATCCGGATCCCACAATTGAAGATGAATGGATGCCGAAAGGAAAGGGTAACTATATCTTCGGTTGACAAATGAAGAAACGGAGCTTAATTTGACTTCAATGGAAAGTTGGCATAAATGCAACATAAGAGGTCTCACTGCATCAGCAGATGGTTTTCTTCTAAGTGATTGAAGAAACGGAGCTTAATTTGACCTCAGTTGGCATTCAAAATGCAACGTAAGAAGAAGTCTCACTGCATCTGCAGACGGTTTTTCTTCCAAGCCCTACAACAACAACGGAAGCTTCTCAACCACCTAATGTATCTTTGTGCAGGATACCATCTTTAAACAATTTTGAATAATTTAATTAAATTGTTTTGAAAATGGAAAATATTGTTTTGAAAATATATTGGACTAATTTTTGAAAATCACCGGACTTCATGTTATCAAAACCTAAGTCACTCAATTATTGACTTCTGTCATGGATTGAGGGGGAGAGTGATTTAAAATAAAATATTTTCAAACGATGTTTCTTCACAAAAGTTCCGTCTTGTACGATAATAAGTGGTGATCTAAAGATTTAATGTTATGTCATGGTATGATTTTTTCTTTAGAATCAAGGTCTTTCAAAATGAAATTTTTTCTGTTCTTGTTTGATTGTGAAATTGTTTTGTTTTACTTAAAAGATCTCTTAAAAAACTATCATACCTGACACTAACAATCTTTAATGTCTTAAAATGGTCCTTATCTGTCATCTTTCAAAATTGAATCTTGCCACGTCTTTCCCCAAATTTTTCTAAATGATTTAAATCAGTTGGGATCACAAATCTCAAATGGTTTGATATTTCTGATCGGGGTAGAGATCGTGATTTAAATCTCAAATCTGTTTTAAATGGAATTGGTTTTAGTTCTTTAAAGGCACTCCTGCCTCCATGTGCCAAACGATTTCAATATACATAATGCACATGTTGAGGAGGAGGATTTATCCAAAAACCAGATGAGTATTTAAACAAGGCCACATTTTCTCCCATGTTTTCTAAACCTAATTAAATCACTTGGGATCCAAAATCTCAAAGGGTTTGATATTTTTGATCGGGGGAGAATTTGTGATTTAATAATGAAATTTGATAAAAGGTGATCGTTTTGATTTGATTGTGCAGGCTGCTCTCTCATATGTGCTAAACGCTTTCGAATCTCGAAGCACATATTGAGGGGGATCAAAACCATCGAGGTACAAAAGTTTTTTTTTAAAAGAGATTTATAAAGTACCTTGATTGTGTTTTCAAATGGTTTCTTAAATGGCTTTTGTAATCGTGGATGTGCTTCAAAAGAACTCTTGCCTCTATGTGATAAAAATGATTTCAAAAATCCTATGCACATATTGAGGGAGAGAATTTACCAAAGAAAATCAAATGGCTTTTTCTAAGGAAATTGTGATCAAGAAATTATTTCAAAGAACTCTTGCCTCCATGTGCTAAACAATTTAAAAATCATATGCACATGTTGAGGGGGAGCATTTTCTAAATGATCAAAACTATTAAGGTACAAAATGCTTTGATCTCGTATCACAAGTACCTTGATTGGTTTTCCAAATGATTTTTCAATTGGTTTCGAGAAGGAATGAACAATACCAAAAGACCGACCAAATTTATTTTATGCATGGTGTTATAAGGATGGTTAGGTTAGGTATTCGTTCCCACGATCCCGCCAGAGCCGGAGGGATCTACCCAGGGACAATCCACTAGATAGTGTAGAGTCCTTAGGTATATTGAAAAAGGGAGAAAAATGAGAAATGGGAAGAGTGCGGACTGAGACAGAGCTAGTACTGGAATAAACCCAACAAGGTTCTAGTAATGAAGTCTCGGTAAGCACTGAAGGGGTTGAAGAATGAAAAAGAAATGAATGAGAAAAGGGTGAAAAGAAATAGCCCTCCATCAATTCAACCTTAGGGCAGAAACCGGGTTCAATTCATATGCTACTGGTGGTTACTAAGGTAACACTGGTATTGAAGACAAGACATCATGGACCCAGTGATGCAGTGCACTAGAACTTCCCAAGCTACTCAAGTTCCTCTTAAAAGGACTTGTTTCATTCTCACGGGGAACCGACATTATCTATCGACTTTCTCTTAGAGATTGTTGATATTGAAGAAGGAGACCCTCTCCCTTGTCTCCGGCACAGGAACCAAATGAGCACTATTGAGTCTAGAGCCAAGAGATCATCCACAATATCTCATTAGGACACTAAATTAATGAAGACTTGCTGTTTCACACAATGTGGAAAGTAAGTATATATTAAGAGTCCTACGCATTATCCTTGTGGTATTGCCAGAACATCTGAGTGGTATGTAAAAGTATTCACGATGAAGATGGAAATCCTTCTAGAGCCAACATCAAACAAGCTCTTGGTGGGTGACATGTGAGATCTTCTCGTAAGATCAAGCTTGTGACAACTGGATAGAAACGATGGGGCGATTCATTATTGAATCAACCTTGGTCCAGGAATGGAATTGACGAATACTTTTGGAAAAACCGTTCGATGTGCAAACCTTCTTTTCTCTAGCACGTCGAATGTGTACTTATGTTTTCAAATTCAAAAAGTATCTCTGATTGAAAAATACTTTTAGAAAAACCGTTCGATGTGCGAATCTCTTCTTTTCACTAGCACGTCGAATGTGTACTCTTTTCAAATACAAAAAGTGTTTTTGTTTGAAAATTGATCTTTCTCATAAAACCTTCGTTGTATTGCAAAACTCTTTCTTCAAGCAATACACGATTGTTTTTCAAATCATTTTTCATCAATCAGTGAATCTCAATTTGCTGGTTCACTCACTCCGTGTTGTCTTCTTTGAGACGTTCCGGTTTGAGAACAGCTAGAACAGCTGCTAAACCCTGTCAAGGAGATTCTTAGGAATCCTACCTGATCACAGGCAATACTTGTACTGATCAACGGGGAACCGTGGGCCGTGTACCTCAATTCAACGAAAGTGGTCAAAGACACTTTCGTGTGTTTTATTGCTAACTGTTGTTTGCAGGTACATTTGGACGGTTGCAGCTGATCAGAATTGAGGCGTCAATCCAAAGCCGCATGCTCACAGCATCCACACTTAATTTGAAGAAATCATGACTGGTGCATATCTACATAACCTGGCTCTGATATTTCATACTATGCTTCTGCTTCGCTGCTGCAAATATCATGAACCAGTAAGGCTTCCGCTACTCTGATGGAAAGATGTCATGATTCAAAAGTGTGAGCATGTCGGTCCGAATGTCACAACATCACATGAAGGCAACACAACTATGGATGATCCAGAGAGATTTACTGTGGCTGATGATCTCAATGAAAGCTCGAAGATCATCAAAGATGTGGATCAGTTCAAAGACCTCCACTGAAAGTACAAAACTATGCGGACTTTGAAGAATCGCTACTAAAGCACAAAGATTGTGAAAGTGAAGAATTCAAGTCTACGAGCTCAAGAACAATGTCAAAGAAAGAATGCTAGGATGCATAATGTAAAACATAGGGTGACCTCCCTTAGGGGGAGATTGTTAGGAATTAGAAAATTCCATAGTAAAGAGTCGGTCACCCCAAATGTTATCTAGCTTAAGTTAGCTCGTAGACTTGTCGTTAGTTACGTTATTTATCAGTTTATTAGTTAGTTATTAGTTTAGTTTAGCGTAGTGCAACACCGTGGAGGAAGGACGGGTCTTTACCCACTGTATCCCTGATCCACAGGCCGATAGGAGGTCGTGTATTGTGTAAGTATAAATACCCCTTCCATCCATGGAAGGGGTGGTGCTTCATTCAATCTAATATCTTTCATTTGTGTAAACCTCTAGCAAGAACACCCTCTCTCTTTCTACTAACTCTCTAACTATGGCAATCATGTATTTCCATCATCCAAGACCACCTGAATCATCAATACAATAAAAACAAAGATCCTACAGCATCGAAACAATTCAGGCTGGCTTCACCTAGAAACACCTTACTTCTATTTTAGTTATATTGAAAAGTACATATGGCATTACAATAACAATCTTTATCTTTGAATAAGGCGTTCTTGTTTCTTATATTACATTTTTTATGCAGACTTAAGCAGGCACTTAAAGCTGGTTTCTCACATCTTGTATTCGAAGACAACTATGATACTGGAACTGGTGATCATTATTCCTTGAGACAGATTCAGTCTTATATACAAGGTTAGTATGTTACATCAAGCTATATTATCATGGCCACTAGCATTTTTGAGCTCCCTTAAAGAGAAATGTGTCCCTGTCTGAAATCAGTTACATGACTGTCATGGAAATATGTCGATTTTAATATTTGTGTTGTACACAACAGCAAACTCTGATTCCTTCTAGCGAGTCTCTATCGAATATTCTATTGCACTAGTTGCTTCTTTTATGCATATTTATTGTTGCTATTCCTTTTAGCCCCCTAACACTCTCAAGTCTCAACCTCACTTACGTATATTTATTGTTGCTATTCCTTTTATGCTCGAAACTGGTTGTTTATTGACAAAGGCGTGGTATAGCATCACCTGGAAACCAAATTTTTATAGCCATGTTTCAAGCATAGAGCATCATAACTTAAGTCTAAATCTAATTCTGAAAAAGAAGCATATGTCAACTAGATGAGTAATTGTTTTTGCTAATGCTTGCATTCAAATAAGATAACACAGATTTATAGTTTTACTAGGAGATATATATAAGGTCAATGCCCTCACTCTCTTGCTAAGCTTGCATTACATAGATTTATTGTTTTTGTTAGGCTGGTCAATCCCGTCATTGTCTTGTTTAGCATATTCACGTCCATTGTAACGTCTTTTGCTGGCTATTTCAGTTTACTGGTTTTTAAAACAGTTGTTTTCGTTTGTAACTCGTGTTATGTACAGCTTTAGACGTCATTATCTAGTTTTGTTTCCACTTCAGTGATCATCCCACCTTTTCACCTTGCAATAACCTTTCTAGACATTGAGTACTTTGTAGAGGTGGCAAGATGTTTGTGTTGGGTTGCAGGTTGAAACAGGTCTATTTAGTATGCATCTGTTAGGAATTAGAAAATTCCATAGTAAAGAGTCGGTCACCCCAAATGTTATCTAGCTTAAGTTAGCTCGTAGACTTGTCGTGAGTTACGTTATTTATCAGTTTATTAGTTAGTTATTAGTTTAGTTTAGCGTAGTGCAACACCGTGGAGGAAGGACGGGTCTTTACCCACTGTATCCCTGATCCACAGGCCGATAGGAGGTCGTGTATTGTGTAAGTATAAATACCCCTTCCATCCATGGAAGGGGTGGTGCTTCATTCAATCTAATATCTTTCATTTGTGTAAACCTCTAGCAAGAACACCCTCTCTCTTTCTACTAACTCTCTAACTATGGCAATCATGTATTTCCATCATCCAAGACCACCCGAATCATCAATACAATAAAAATAAAGATCCTACAGCATCGAAACAATTCAGGCTGGCTTCACCTAGAAACACCTTACGTCTATTTTAGTTATATTGAAAAGTACATATGGCATTACAATAACAATCTTTATCTTTGAATAAAGTGATAGAAGGTCGCATGCAGTCAAAATACATCATGGGCGACTTATAATACGTTTGACTCGTTTGACCCATTTGAGCGTCTCTCTTTCTCGTTTTCTTTTTTTGCTTGACCCTACTTGACATATCTGAGATTAAAAGGAAGCAAAAATCAACAAGTCGTTCACCAAGCTAAATAATGGATCTACAAGTGCTCATATTTACATTACAGATTTGTCAGTGGTTTGGTAAGCTTTATACCAATGACTCTTCGTTGCTTAAAACTCAGTTGATACCATACTTATAATCATAAATTGTAAAGATATGGCAGTTATGCAATCCTAACAAGATGGTTTTTTTGAAACAACCTGCTCACGAAAAGATAGGAGTTGTAGATGCTCAGTGGGTTGTTCATCAAACAGTTCCTTCACTTGGAAACCAGGTTAGTCTTTTGCTTATAGGAGTCAAACAAGGTGGCTGAGGTGGGTTGGGGCCAAAACGTAAATTATTGTCAAAATAGGTCTGGTTGGTTTGGCCAGAGTACTTTTGATCAATTTTGTTTTACCCTTATTTGAATAATTGATCTGTAATGTATGATACCAAAATCTAAATTGTTACCGTACTAACATTTTCAACCTTGTGTGCATTTAAGAATACACTTTGGACGATTTCAGCCTGTTTTACACTTTTACCCCTTCTTTCAATTATTATTTTTATTTGCCCAACTTGACTACTTCTCTTTACATGATCCCCAATGCCTTAAGAGTTGGCACAAATCCGGATTTTCATTGTTTATTTTCTTTCTGTCAGGGCAAAGCCGAGAATGGAAAGGCAGCATGGGAAGGGGTATGACACACTCTTTATTACTGAGTATATAACGTTTGCATTTCCAACTGCGGTTTGTTAAAGATTTCACTTGTTTTATTAGGTGAGGGAGAGGTGTAACAAAGAATGGGCAACCTTTCCAACACGGATGGCTTTAGCAGACCAAGCGTACAAGGTGAATGGAACACATCGCATTAATTCTACGAACAGTTAGGGAGAATTGAACACAGTACTAATATTTTTGTATTAATAGTATTAAATTAATGATGAAGTTAGTGTTGGATATAAGTTCTACAAATAGAAAATATAAGTGTAGTATGTCATATTTCATCATGTGCATCACTGTATGTCTATATTTGGATCAAACTTGCGTACCATTATTTATTTCATCTTCTTTTGAGCTTCATTGATGTCTGATTGCAGATTTCATACTTTTAGTTTATCTAAAGGTGATTTATTTTGAACCGTTTTAAGAAATTAAGATGTAATGTTTGCAGATTATGGAGCGGTATGTGATGTCTCTACAAATGTTCCTAGTTAGCAATTTTTACCGTGTTTTCAGGTTTTATATCTATGTTTTACTTGGCACGAAGTCCCTCTGTTATTACGTTTGAATTGGTAAAATCATTCTTCTGTCTATACCATAACATTTAGCTCAAGAAGAACTCCAGAACCCTAGGTCATGATGCACTCAAAAAAGGTATGTCATGAGAGACATGAATATAAGATAATTTGACGCTTTGTTGTCATATTCGTTTTTAACATGGTCCAAAACAAGAAATTGTGGGAAGCTAAGGATGCAACGGTGCAACCTGTCATGTAGTTATCGAGGATGCAACCTGTCATGTAGTTTTACAAGTATATTTTGACTATTAGGATGAAAATCTCTTGGATCGAGTTTATTTAACCGTGCCAAACAAGGGAATGTGGCAATGTACATGGATCATGAAAAATACAGATTGTTGTAATTTGACAATTTATCCTACTGATTTAATATTAATTTGGGCAGGGTAAAGAAAAAGCATGGGTGTTTGGTTGTTGATGAGAGTTCTGATATCGATTTCATTGAGAAGGGATGGAACAACTTTCACAGGAACAATGGAGAATCCGCTCTTCTTACATGCATCCTCCAGAAGTTCAACTTGTGAAGGTCCATCATGGCAAAAGGCAACCAACGCCCCTCCACTACCTGTAAATTTTGACGCCGCACCCACCCTTCTGGCCATCTCCACCATCTCTATGTTTAGAGTGCCAAGGGCGGCATCACCAAACATCAGCCTGAAACAGAATCCAAATTGTTTAATCGTCATTTTGGAACATAATGTCCCATTTTAAATGTGCAGAAAAAAATTAACATGTCTTTTACCTTCGTAGATCAAAGTTTCGATTCATAAGGGTTGCAAGTTTAGCATAATCCATTTCTAGCAACACTGTTTTTCCTTGAAGAGCCAAGTTTGCCACTTCTTCCATTGATGATATTATAAACTTGTCTCCGTCTAACCATCTTTGTCGAACTGGACTATGTACCTGCAGTGATGGAATGTTTGATTAGATATATTTTGGTTGCCACCAAATTTAGTTTATAAAAAAATGCACTGCTTTTAAAGTATAATGCGCATTTGTATGCCACTAACCTTCCCGGAACCACTTGGATTTTCAACATAGATGAGATGAAGTGGTGGGAGAAGACTTGTGTCTAACGGCGTGTAGTTGCCATGACCATGTTTACTCATCATCTCCTTGTTAAAATCCTGCAAATAAAAGATAATTAATAATAGTAGTATATACTTATTTTAAGTATTAATACAACACCATACATAAATCTGATCATTCATATGCTCACCATGTCTACAAGTCCCCCGTAAACTTGTGCTACTCTTTCCTGGAGACCCGCAACAATTCCAAGTTCCTTTTCAGCATTCAGAATAAGTTGTGGCCTAATCTCCACAGCTATTTTATCCCGGAAATTGTAGAAATCAAGAAGGCAGCTAAAAGCAACACATACAATGGCACTGGAACCCGATAGCCCAGTCTGTTACATCAAAAGGTAAATCGCATGCCATATTTTTAGTATTCAATTTAAAAAAAAATCGGTAAAAAGATAACAGGACGTCATTTCAAGTTCTTTTATATACCTGGCGAGGGATATTGGTATCATATGAAAGAGAAAAATTGATATTGTGCAGATGGATCCCGTTTTCTTTGCAGTAATTGGTAAAAACTTTACAAGTTGCCATGAGCAAGCATACACCTCCATAATAACCTTCGTTATCCAACCGGTTTACCTATAAAGACAAACATGGTTTTAACTTTTAAATTTTAACAATATCAAGTAGATATATGTAAGGTTGTTACTAAAATCCTCAAGACGTTTGATTGCTGAGACTTCAGCATCTACCAAAACTCCTCTCTACACATTCCCACCAGCTCCTCTCTATATTTCTTTGCTAGTTATTTGAGACCTTCAACTCATACAACGGGTTCTAGCATGCTCCATGTCTAGCTATAGGTATGTATTTAGTTATTAAAGTCATGATACAAGTACATTTTCAAAGTCTTACATACAAGGGCCTAAGTTACGATAGAATATAATAAGATTATACAGTACAAAAAGGCGGTCCAAACAGCCATTTCTTGGTGTGTTCAAGCATTCTATTGTACATAACACCAATATCTCCTATTTTTGCAACTCTGATATAAATAGAAGGCGAGTAAGACCAAAGCATCAATTATTGCTGAAAATCTTCACACGCGAAGATATTCTTACAAAACTTAAATAATCATCTCTAAAACACCAATATCACATTTTTTTGCAACTCTAATATAAATAGAAGGCGAGTAAGACCAAAGCATCAATTCTTGCTGAAAATCTTCACACGCGAAGATATTCTTACAAAACTTAAATAATCATCTATAAAACACCAATATCTCCTATTTTTGCAACTCTAATATAAATAGAAGGCGAGTAAGACCAAAGCGTCAATTCTTGCTGAAAATCTTCACATGCGAAGATATTCTTACAAAACTTAAATAATCATCTATGAAACACCAATATCTCCTATTTTTGCAACTCTAATATAAAGAGAACGCGAGTAAGACCAAAGCATCAATTATTGCTGAAAATCTTCACACGCGAAGATATTCTTACAAAACTTAAGTAATTGTCTATAAAACATCTATATATCCTATTTTGCAACTCTAGTATAAATAGAACGCGAGTAAGACCAAAGCATCAATCCTTGCTAAATATCTTCACGATCGAAGATATCTTACAAAACTTAGATAATCATCTATAAAAATTCAATACCTCCTATTTTGCAACTCTAGCATAAAAAATACTCTAGAAAGATCAAAAGCTTGATTACTTGCTGAAAACTTTCACACGCGAATATATTCTTATAAAACTTAAACAATCGTCTATTAAATCAACATTGAATGGTGAACAAAGAATAATTACTCAATGCAAAACGGACTCAATTGATTAATTTGCTTACTGAGATACATATAAAATCTCCCTCATAGTGAAAGAACAGAGGGATCTCTTAAGAATGCTATTGTATATCATGATACTTATTAGTTAATTACGTCCCATTAAGAGAAAATTGGATACATTGTGGAAAATAATAAATACACATTAAATTGTTATTACTCTAGACATAATGATCAAGATAAAAAAAAGTGACTGAAAACTAAGGGGTTGTGGGGGGACATGTTTGAAAAGCGACAACTGAGTGCAGCACAGTGGTATGGTAGGTGTAGATGGTAAACTTCCACCGCCACGCTTCTTCATCTTCAACTGCACGGCAAAAACATATGTCATTAATGAGGGTAAGTATTAAAAAATAATGCATTTCTGACTTGTTAGATTGCATACCTTTACAGTTTCTTCACAGTACTTTATAGTCACTGGTATATTTTTGAAGCAACAACCATGCAGTATGTAAGCCTACACAGGAAGCTTCTTTGCAGTATTAGTTTCAAAAGGGTCTAAATTTGTCTGAATATATCCTTCTGTAGATAGCTGATCTGGAACTACATAGAGATTTAGGCAAGATAGGAGCACTACACAAGACGGCAAGATAGGAGAACTGCACAAGAGGAATCCGTAAAGAAATTATAAGATGATCTAAACAACATAGTTGCAACTTACATGTTTTCTTCGGATGGCCTCTTCTTGATTAAACATCATTTATCTTTGGCAACAAAGAATTCCATTTTGTTTCTAGAACTTTTAAACGGTTTGCATCCTCAAATGATGATTGCCAAAATTCAAATGTACGCAGATCAATACAAAGCTGTTGGTTGTTTACAAAACTACCATCTAATAGAAAAGAGTCTCGGGCTTTTGTTGTAAATCTAGTAATTAGTGGTTTACTGAAGTCACCTAGCCATAGAGACATGTTTATACACTTTAGCACAATTGCTATTAGATAATTTCAGGTTATTCAAACGTTTTATCATTTTCTCGTTTATACCCTCGAGTGCTTCTAATCTACGGTGTGTCTATAGTATTTAGATATACTTTAAAAGATACTTACAACAAGCAATAAGATGTGCATCAGGTAGAGGTGGCAAGATGAACAGGACAAGCAGCTTGGATAATGAAACAAAATGAGTTCGGGTTGATTGGTTATAATAATACATTACAACAATCTGTCAAGAAATAAAATAGAGATATACCGTCTGTATTATGACTATTTCTATGAAAGTGTCAAGTAGATGAACAGAAACAGGAAAGAAACCTTTAAAGCATCCTTATCATTTTGACCACAGCTTTAAGCGTGAGGCATGCAATCTATAGAATGGATCTACAGCTGATGTCTTACGTGAGTAACTAAGCTATTCACTAAGTTTTCCTAGGTAACATAGATGCGACCAATATTTCCTGTTTTAACCACATAATTTAGTCATTTTAATCCATTTTACAAATAACTTGAAATAACTTGGGTGATGATTCAAGACCTAATGCCACTGATAAGCCATCTAAATCAGCTGAATATAGAGATTATCCTAAGCCATCTGTTACAATAATTGAGCTTGCTGGTCCATCTCAGCCTGTAATTGATGACCTCGAAAACAGTCAAATTGAATCAAATGAGGCTTCCCAATCATGCACTACTAAGGGCGACTGTGTGTGACCAGCAGACCACCCGATCCTCAGGGGGAATTTGAGTTGGATACACGATTCCAGACCTCAACAAGAATCTGAAACACATACTGACAGGATTGAGAGTACCCTCTGATTACAGACCATAACCATCAATAACCTGATCAACAATGTACATAACACCCGTCAACACTATTTACATTATATGGTAATCAAGAGAAACCACGAAAAAGTGGAAAGAAGAGTTTATGTTTGGTTACCATGATACGCAACAAGATTCTTTTTCTTTTCTGAGACAACATTTTTCTCTTTGGGTCAGCAATGTTTCTCTCAAGATCATCTGCTATCTCGTCTTTACTTATTTCCTTAAGCTCATGCCTGGCAGCAAGAATAGCAGCTTCATTCATCAGGTTTTGCGAATAAGCTCTGGTGAAACCAGGTGTTCTCCTTTCAATCTTATCAAAATACATGTCTTCTGCAAGTGCCTTACCCCTTGAGCGCACCTACCATATACAAAGATTACCAACGTCTCCATATGAAGTTGGCGTCGAAGAAAATCAATCACCTTAGAAAAATTATCCGTTCCAGCAATCTAAAATTTCAAAACAAATCATTTACCTAACTAGCTATTTAAATTTAATCATCAAAACTTTTGAACCTTGACTATAATATAAAAGTAAAACCAATACAGCAACAACAACGATTCAGTGAGGACCTAATCGAACCAATTATCATACCACTTCTACCTTGCTCACCTAAGCACAAACTAAAACTTAAGCTAGATATTGAAGGTTCAACTGTTGAGAAAAATTACGCTAAGTCGCTAACTATTAGGCAAATGTATAAAATCAATATCCTGATTCATAACTATAATCACAAACATAAAATGAACATATCAATCATACTATTAGTAACGTTCATAGATTTCAAAAACTCAATTCCTAGACTCTAAACAATAAATAGTATAAGTACAAGTACGAATAATAAAGGTATATTTAGGCAGCAATAACACCTTAATCACAGCTCTTAAGCTAAAACTAGTTATTAAAGCGTAGATCAGTCTCCATGGCATCATTAGAGTTAACATTCATCCTTTAATGCAAGGTTCGACTGATCGGCATTCGAGTTATAATTAGTGTAAATATTCACTGATCAGATCTAAAAATACTTATACTACTTATCATTAAAGGTTTGACTGATCGGCATTCGAACTTTGCTTATCTGAAGTGGAAAACTAACTAGTATTAGGCAAATGTAAACGATCATATCATCAATCATACCTCTAATAATAAATAATACTTAGAAGCTGAAAATCACAGTTGACGTACAATGTATCATAAACTAATACAACTTGCGTACAGTCCGGTTTTAGATAAAAACTAGTTATCGAAGTAGTAATAGTGAATAACTGTAATCACCTACACAGAATGAACATAAGCTGCCGTAAACTAATGATTCCTAATAGTTGACTCTGATATAGTACAGAAACTAGTTATTGAAGGATCTAAATCGATAACTCTAATCACATATACTATAAGTAAATAAGCTAACCTAGGGTTTGAAAAAGCTAATTCGTAAAGTAGAAGCAATAATTTGATAGTAATAAATAAGGTGAAAATAATTAATAATGATAAATAATGTAATCCATTACTTACAGATATTTTTCACACGCGAAGATAATGTAATCCAAACTTAAATCCGCTAATTGCATCAAAACTTCATTCCTAACGGATAATCTTCACATGTGAAGATAATATAACTAAGCTTATATGCACTTATAAGCTCAAAAATCCATTACTTACTGATATTTTTCACACGTGAAGATAATGTAATCCAAACTTAAATCGGCTAATTGTATCAAAACTTCATTCCTAACTGATAATCTTCACATGTGAAGATAATATAACTAAACTTATATGCACTTATAACCTCAAAAATCCATTACTTGATATTTTTCACACGCGATGATAATGTAATCCAAATTTAAATCGGCTAATTGCATAAAAACTTCATTCATAACGGATAATCTTCACATGCGAAGATACTTTAACTAAACTTATATGAACTTATAACCTCAAAAATCCATTACTTACTGATATTTTTCACACGTGAAGATAATGTAATCCAAACTTAAATCAGCTTAATTGCATCAAAACTTCATTCATAACGGATAATCTTCACATGCGAAGATACTTTAACTAAACTTATATGCACTTATAACCTCAAAAATCCATTACTTACTGATATTTTTCACACGTGAAGATAATGTAATCCAAACTTAAATCGGCTAATTGCATCAAAACTTCATTCATAACGGATAATCTTCACATGTGAAGATAATATAACTAAAATCATATGCACTTATAACCTCAAAAATCCATTACTTACTGATATTTTTCACACGTGAAGATAATGTAATCCAAACTTAAATCGGCTAATTGCATCAAAACTTCATTCATAACGGATAATCTTGACATGCGAAGATACTTTAACTAAACTTATATGCACTTATAACCTCAAAAATCCATTACTTACTGATATTTTTCACACGTGAAGATAATGTAATCCAAACTTAAATCGGCTTAATTGCATAAAAACTTCATTCATAACGGATAATCTTCACATGCGAAGATACTTTAACTAAACTTATATGCACTTATAACCTCAAAAATCCATTACTTACTGATATTTTTCACACGTGAAGATAATGTAATCCAAACTTAAATCGGCTAATTGCATCAAAACTTCATTCCTAACTGATAATCTTCACATGTGAAAATAATATAACTAAACTTATATGCACTTATAACCTCAAAAATCAATTAATTAAAATCAGTTCGCCTCTAACTAAACTTAAATCTGCTAATAATTTTCACAATCCAAAACAATTATTTATAAAAATTAATTAAATAATAATAAATTATGATAATTACTTGATACCTCTGTGTATTCCGGTGATATCACTGATTTCAGATTCTTCTGGTTCAGAGTGAATAAGATCCATATCTTCTTCATTAATATTCCATTGATTACTGTGGTTGAACGACGGTGATATACAGCTGTTGAACGGCGAAGGCATAATGTGGTTGAATGGCGGTTTAATGACGGTGATGATTAATATTCTGGTGATGATTAATAATTCGGTGAACGAAGGTGGAAAAAGGTTGTATAAGGTGAAGAGGTGAAGCGATATTTGTGGAGGAGTGATGGTGGTTTGATTTGGCGGTGAAGCGGTGGTTTGAACGGTGGTGGTTGTGATCGGAGAAAGTTTGCTGGATCGGAGATTGTAAGCCGCCTTGTCGAGGTGGTTCTCAGTCTCCGGTGTACCGGATACAGTGTTTGATGGTGGTTTTCCGGCAGATTCTCCGGTCATGTTCTCAATGTTTGATGGTGTAGTGGCGGTTCGATCAGGCGGTTTGAATGGTGGTGGTTCGAACGGCAGTGTAGTGATGGTTATGACATGATATTGTTGAAGGTAGATGGATTGGAGAGGATCTACTGATGTTCACCTTATAAGTTGTGTTATGTGTGTTTTTTTTTTAAATTATATATTACCTGTGATTTTTACCTTTAAAATAGTATAGATAGTGCAAATGGTGCTTCAATCTAAGCCATTAGATCTAAAAATGGGAGGGATTAGATCAAGGGTTAAGATCTCTTCTCGCGTTCTCACCAAATTTAGGCTTCTCACAAGAATGAGCCCCTATATATATATATATATATATATATATATATATATATATATATATATTATATAACACGAGGCATTTGGCATTAATGTCACCTCAATGCCAAATAAGAACTAAGCAATATTTTTATCCACCTAAGCAATAATATTTAATTTTCGGATTTTATGTATTAATTTTCGAAATTCTTAAGCAATTATTTCTAAAATTCGAATTTAATAAAAAATCACCATGGTGAGATTCGAACTTGGTTCGTTTGTAGGATTAGTATAAATAACAAGTGTGTTTACCACTTAGGCAACAAGTTATTTTGATAACTATGTTGCATATTATAATATATAAATGCCTATAATTATATTGGAATCATATACTAAATACAATTTATCTACAAAAATTATATTAAGTAATTATCTTTTTTAAAACTTATTATACATATCTTTTCCTTAAATATATATATTTTCTTAATTCATTCATTATATAGTTTTTCTTTTCCTCAAAACCCTAATGGTACGTTTTATATGTTTTTTTGTTAGCCATATAAGCAATAACTATTATTGGAAGAGGTTTATTAGATCTTAATAATCTGTTTATGTATGCCATTGTGCTTATTGTGACGACACAAAAGTGTAGCTGGTATATAGTTCACCAATGTTACAGTTTATTTCTCTTTTAAGGTTTGAGAATCTTTAAGTTAATCTTGTAAAACTACGTAGGTGGTTGCAAATTGTTTATTTGCTCTCCAAAAACTAATGATCATACTTAAAGGTAATCATATTTAATCAGATTCTTTTCATGTTATAATTACTCTCTGGAAGAGGATTTGTGACCGGCTAGCAACAGCCGCATGCCTCCTCAGATTCATAGTGGTGGATATGTTGCATATAATACGTATGTTACCACTAGATATGCTTCGACTCATGGAGTTTATGAAAAGGGTATCCGTGAGATATGCAAACTTATTCATGAAAACTTAGTACATGATTGTTACTTGGCACATTCAAAATTTTGTTGGATAGTTTTACCTAAATGCAAATTTTTATGGTTTATACACGTTATTTCATTACTTTTATTGTCTTATGATGCATGTTTAACAGGTACGTTTCCTAGCAAGGTCCTTCGGACTTGGGCAGCAAAGTCATGGTTTTCGATGGACCTGAAAGATTTTCTTCAGGTATTTATTTATATGTTCATGTAAAAAACAAATAAACAACCATTATACAAGCTGATTGGGAATTTAAATAAAGAAAAGGCTAACACTTCAACAACTGAATTATCAAAAACTTTTGATGAGTATGCTAAATGAAACTCATCAAAATTGGAAGGTTATGAACTGAGAGGATTTGTTTAGCAAACACTCAACGCCAAACATAGATCTTTAGATAATTTTTTTAGGTGATAGTTTGTGTGCAACATTATATCAGTAAGATGTTTGAAAGTTAAACATTCATATATAAGATCAAACATTAAACCAACACATGTCGGGTCTGATATGTAACCAACTAAACTCATGTAACTTAGACCCATATTAGTTAGAGTGATTAAAGTTATAATTCTTTTTGTTATAAAGTAAAGGTGATTAAATATTAATGTACAGCTACAGGGAATTGACCATGATTTTAACCAGATTAATGAGCAAGTTAGCCATGAAGTTCGTGCAGTTGGGAATTGACCCATGTGAGAAGCTGTTTAAGGTTATAAACCCATTAAATTGAAACATGACAATGGTTTTTACTAACGTTTTTGCATGTATTCATGGTTAAGGTTCATACCACTGAAAGATATGAATAATAGTTTGTTTGAGCTTAAAATTTCGACGTTTAATTTGTCCTTCCGAGACAGGTGAACAACGCAGGGGTCACTGGGATCGTCATCAATGACAAAAGCCTAAACCTTGTCAAGCCTGGTGAGGTTGGTTTTTGTTTTATCAACTTTCTTTTAAACGGTAAAAGGTTATATATATTGCAGCAGTGTATAACCATATCGAAATCCAGCCATGAACAAAAAGACCACCAAAACTGTGATTTATAGCTATTATGGAACAAGACATGTCACTGAAGCTCTTCTACCATTTCTTCACTTGTCCCCTTCTCCAAGAATCGTAAATATTTCAACAGGAATATCTAAACCTGAGGTATCGTATATATGGTCAGTTGGTCACATTAGTTAAACACAAAAGAAGAGAATTGGCTAATAATGAAGTATGTGTTTATGATTTTAGAATATTAAGGACGAGGCGACAAAGAAGATGTTGAGTGACGTTGATAAACTCACAGAGGATGTTTTGGATGAGGTTGTGACTGATTTTTTACGTGCCGCTAAAGATGATTTATTGGAGTCGAAGGGATGGAATGAGCCATTCTCAGCTTACACAAGCTCACCCTGATTAACACTCCATGGTTTATGATGAGCAATTTTTCAACTCATCACTTCTTGATTTCACACCCTCTGATTTTATTATCCACTGAAAATCATTCCAGCCTGTGTGTTTCAGGGGCACGTACAGCTCAGCCCACAAACTCTATTCGGTTTAACCCTCCTGATGCACTAATCAACAACAGAGTTCTACCATTCCCTAACTCTACACCTCACTGATATTTATGCAAACAACACTAGCTGATAATTTCGAAAGAACACTCCCTGAGTTGACTATTCATACTCATTTGCATTCACCATTAATCTAATATCATCAATTGATCCATATGAGAAACCAACCCATACCCTGTGTTTCCTACAGCTGTGATATCCACAGCTTTTCAACTCACTTCCTCATCTCTCCGTGAGTCACAAGCTCACTTAACTCCACCAAGCACTGATAAAAACAAAAAAAATCCTGATAATTTTTTTATCAGTCACCATTGTTCAATGAACAATTTACTAGGGGCACGTACAGCTCAGCCCACAAACTCTATTCGGTTTAACCCTCCTTATGCACTAATTAACAACAGATTTCTACCATTCCCTAACTCAACACCTCACTGATATTTATGCAAACAACAGGAGCTGATAATTTCGAAAGAACACTCCCTGAGTCGACTATTCATACTCATTTGCATTCACCATTAACCTAATATCATCAAGTGACCTTATGTGTTATGAATTATGTTTATGAATTTTTTAAAAGTTATTTTGATTGAATGCTTAGTAGTAGGTGTGTTGTTATTAAAATTTTTGTTGGTTTTTGATGTTAGTCAAATAAATAACCGCAAACTAAAGGATAAAGGGAAGGATAGTTTCTAAAAACAATTTTCTTTGCAGCATGCTGACCAAAACTGAGGGGGAGGGGTATTTTCATTTGATCCAAAATGGTGAGCTGGATATCATTGTTGGAACTCACTAACTTCTTGGCAGTTGTCTTACATATGAGAAATTAGGTCTTCTGAGGTTTATGAAGAACAAGTTCACCTCTTTTTGCCATATAACAAAATTTTAAAAATGTCATTACCATTAGATCTTTTGATATTGAAAATTTATAAATGCAACATGAGCTAACCAAGTTCAATGTATAACATGTGTTTATGGTTAGGGGTTTGGTGTCAAGTAGAAGGAAATGATTTCTTACTTCAGAACTCTCAAGTTGACTACCCCAAGCTGTAAGTATTCTCAAATCGATTTTGTTATCTCATTTCTTCATATTGAAGATATATCAATTGCATAAGCTGACTAACATTACAATTTTTGTTTCAGTTGGTGATTTGAACCATCTTATTTCTGCAACAATATTTGGAGTTACCTGTTGTTTGAGGTTTCCTGGTCAGTTCAACTCTAATCTTCGGAAACTTGTTGTGAATCTAAACCCATTCTCGCGTCTCCATTTCTTCATGGTTGGTTTTGCTCCACTTACCTCACGTGGATCCCAGCAGTACCGTGCTTTAACTGTTCTGGAGCTCACCCAACAAATGTGGGATGCCAAGAATATGATATGTGCTGCTGACCCACGTCACAGGCGTTACTTGACTGCATCAGCCATCTACCGTGGAAAGATGAGCACAGGTCATGTTCCGATTTGTTTTAGAGACACCAGAGTACTCTTCTTTCTCTCTTTCCAGCCTTGCGCATTGTCACAGTGTCACCCCAAGAGCAAATGCATTTAAAAGAAAAGATTTTACATTTTCTTTTAGATCTATTAATTACGTGGGGGACTGATATTTATCATGTCAACTAATGCTACCTTTCCTTTGTATTTTTTAAAGTAAAAATGTCAGCATAATTTTTTCTAGAAGGACGGATGTAATGCCAGCAAGGTTTGTCTATATCCATACCGGCTTCATTTAAGATTGATAAAGAGATTGTTTATATTTACTAATGTGTATTTACTATGAAAGCAAGTAAAGGGTTTTTAGTACAGGTGATTGTATGAAGAACTATGTGCAAGTCTTGCAAAATATTTTTAATTGAAATTAATGTTATTATTTTTATCTTTGCAGCTTGCAAGTATCATAACATTGTGAAACAGGTCTATACGTGTTTGAGGACAAACTTTCTCAAACAGTTAACTTTTGCATGTATACTTAAAAAGGTGGCCTGAAATTTGATTCTAATAACACGTGATAGTGTTTAGAAAATAGTTAAGGGCTGTTTGGATAGCCTATTTAAGCAGCCATTCAGCATCCGTAACATTTTATTCATAGTTTTTTGGATAGCTTATTTACATCAGCCCTTAAGGTGACTTGACATGTTAATAAGGGCTTTTTGAATAGGCTATTTAAGCAGTCATTTTGTGGCCGCAACAGATTACTGTTGTAATAACATAGTTTATTTGTAATTATACATTTAACAGGCGAACTAATTATAAAAAAAATGGCCAAAATGGGAAACACAAATTGCGGGTCAACCCAACCAACCTGACCCATTTTGATCCGTCCATTTTTGCACCGTGACTTTAAAGAATAGAAAAGGGAAATATAATTACAGATGTGAGTTTAGAAACTCTTTCATTGGTTTTTATTAGTGCTCACAAACATTCATGGAATTGTTCACAATACATGACATGCGAATGCAATGAGAATCATAACATATTTGGATTTTTTTAAGATGTAAAGTACATGGATTTACATATATAATGCAATGCTGCTTTTTTACAAACACGTTTTCGGAAGCTTCTGTAGCTTATAAAAAGAAGATTGGATTCACACGTAATATAACCCCAATAAAAATAAGCAATCCTACACACCCCCTAATTATCTTTTCCTGATTATTCCAGGTCAATTGGTGCCCTGCTATTGGCACTGTGTTGGCCAATGAAGAAGTGGTGGATGGTGTGAGTGAACGCGGTGGCCATCCAGTTATTAGAAATGAATGATGGTGCTCTTGGTTAAAATGTATGAGCAGCTACCCGTTTGACAGATTTTTTAGTGGACCATTAAATCCCGTTTGAGATCAGTCATATTTTAAATAAATCCCGTTATAAGTAAATGGGTCAATTTCACCCAATTAGTTAACATGTCAAAATGGGTTTGGGTAGAAAGAAATCATATTCAGTACACTTGAAATAGGCTATAATTGGTTAATCCATGACACCTTTCGGTGCTCATTGCTTCGGAGAAGTTGACTGAAGATTAAAAGGAAAAATTTGGTCAAGAAACTTGAGGTGAGTCATTATACCATATTCTCTATTTTAATTTATTTTTTATTTGTATAAAACTCTTCTTTATCGGACTTGCCAGTACCCCGTACCCCACGTAGGTTACATATTAGTTTTAATATTTTCAAAGGTTCTTGAGGTGTTAAAACTTTGTTTTTGGTAAAGAAGTTTTCTAACACATTACTTAGCCTTTTATTTGTAGCCCTGATGGTATCCTTCAAGTAAGTTCAGTTACTTTGTTATGATCCCTGGTAACACGTTTTTGTCTAAACGAGTAAGTTTTAAGAAAGGCCTTATCTATCGAACTAAGCAAATAACCTTTTCAGCATCATAGGTCAGACAGGAGAAGGATGTTAATAGTAGTCGGAAAGGAGTAGTGATTAAATAAGGGAATGTTATATGAAGTGAACTAAAGCAATAGTAGACTGACCCGTATCCTGTACCACCCATTGCTGTTTAGCATCCTAAAATGCTAAACACACTATTTTTCAGGTCAACCCACAGCCTTCTTACCCTACCCGCCTGACCCACCCTTTCATTTTGCAATCTAACATATTGTTAATTTGCAGGTAGATGGTTTTATTGCGTTATCGCTGCTCATCATACGCGTTTCAAAAGAATCAACATCTTATACAAGAAAAATGCCTCTTGAATTGATTAAAGAGCTGGCAAAAACGTGGATTCTTTATTCCCTCTTTCAGTACATCTATCTCAGATGCACCGAAGAGGAAGAAAATCTATGTGGTCTTCCAGAGCTGGCAAAATGAGCAGCAAAGGGAGCCATCATACAAAACAATCTCAGCCAAAATGTGTGCTCGATATGGCTTGATGTTGGGCCAAATGCTATGGCAGTACTTGTCGGCTCTATATATGGGTTGATGTTGAAACCACTACCCTCCTACATCCGTGGATGGTTTAATGATATCACAGAGGCGTCTCTATCATCTAAGATAGAAGAGTTTACTAAGAACAACTGCAGCCACGAGATAATCAAATATGAGTTTGCGATGGTTTGCTCTTTGCTTCTATTTAATTTGGTTTACGCTTTAATAAAATACCCTTTGGCAATTTTTGACCCGTTCGACCCATTCTCTTTTAACGCATTGCTTTCTAATTGAATTTGAGTATACTTGGACGTGTCTATCGATGGAGATCCTATTGAAAGAATGGTTTTTGAGGTCTTCTTTCTGATCTGTGACTTGAAAGTTTGTCTTTTATTTCGTTTGCTGGCAGAATTCACTTTTAACTTCTAATATATCTTGAACGAAAACTGCTCTATGTGCCTTTTATTTACATTAAAGTGAAACATCCTCTGTAGATGTTCACATAACTGCTTGTGTTGCAGAAGAACTCATTTCTTTATATGGTTTTGCAGCTCTTTGCAGATATTGTTCCCAAGATGGCTGAGAACTTTCGGGCACTTTGTACTGGTAATATATACATTGTCATTGCGAATTCGTGTTGTGAAACTTCTTTTCCATTTCTGTTGTTTGAGAATTATTTACATGTGTCTAGGACTTTCGTAGTATACCATTTACTTTACTGATCCATATATAGTGTAAAGGTGGGTGCTTAGGTTTATAAAGGCACGACCCCTATCATATTTAGTAGGCTTTAGTGTTGGAACAAATTTTTTTTGGATGTGCAAACCGTGGGTACAATTTTAGAAAACATGATTGGCCTTCCATGCAGTTTTAAAAGTTGAATTAGCTCTTGCATACTTTGAAGTGAGGCTCATTATAGTTTAAATAATGAACTTCTAATATTGCGTGTTTGATTAAAATTCAGGAGAAAAAGGGAATAGTCAGAAAATTGGAAGACCCCTACACTACAAGGGATCATTCTTTAATCGCATAATCAAAGGATCCTTGGCTCAGGTATGTTCTCTGTCAGTTACTTTCATAAACCTTACTTTTAATTTTTTGTGACCCAATAATCAAACTGTGGTATGTTTAGGCCCTGTGTGTCGTCATTTTTTGTTTCAAAAGCTATTATAATTTATGTTTCACAAAGTTACGTAGCTTGCTAACTTGGGGAATTCTCATATAACCTTTGGGACCCAAACCAGGATTTATGGTCAAAGGTACAACTCTAGAGACTGTTACTCCCATTCCCTATGATGTGGTCAACGATCTTAAAGGTGGATACTAAGCTAAATGCATGTGGTGTTTGTGTTTAGTTTTGTTTCGCTACATTTGGAAACATTAGAACCTTTCATTTGTTTTTCAATTATTATCTATAATTGTAGACTGGGAACGTTTTGTTCTAGATTGTTAAAAACATCTGGAATGAGTTATATTTACAAATCTCAACCTTCATCTGTGTTTCACTGTGGCTCGGCTCTTAGTTTTACATTTTTATTTCTTTGTACTTGATTAGGTCTTTATAGAGAAAACAAATCTGTATCTGGCTAAGTTGTTCATATAATTTACTTAGGGATGATACTGGTTAAAATGATAAGCTAATGGTAAAAATATGGTCAGATTGAAGAGTGGTGCAACTACTTCAATGCATAATATACTTAGGGATGATGTCAGGTACAATATTTAATTAAAAATTCACTGTTTTCATAATATAATAGGCATCAAGAATGATGTTTTTATATATTAAGGTTGACGTAGAAAACACTTTATGAAGTCTTATAAACCTTGAAAAATGTATACTTTAATATATGGGCGGATCTATTTGGAGATCTCATATGAATACAGACTATTGCGCTAACAAGTATTGGACTAATGTCACCTTAGACATACAAGAGATCTAACATTGAAATGTTCACAATGGCAAGTTACAATAGCCAGTGAGGCATGTACACTTTCAAACCATTTTTTACCACCCTTCTTTCGTTATAGAAAAATATGTCAATGATATTTATAAGTTATGCCCGCGGAACGGGCGGGCTCATATGCCCGGGAGGGCTTACAAGTCATGCCCGCCCATTGGGTAAAAAAACCAACAACTAAAAACCAAAGAAACAATTGTTTTATAATATTGTTTGACAATTCTAAAAAATGTATATCAGTTAACAAAAAAAAAACAAACAAATAATTATAAGTCATGCCCGCCCATTGGGCGGGCTTTGAAAACTAGTATAAATATATGTATATATATATATATATATATATATATATATATATATATATATATATATATATATATATATATATATATATATATATATATATATATATATATATATATATATATATATATATATGAACTAGTGTAGGCTAGATTTCTTAGTATTTATCTATGATTGCAAGAAAATTGTTACTAGTTAGCTATGTTTAGTGATTCCTTCTTGGTGATTATGCTTATCTATTGCTTGTGAATTTATTAGATCCTCAATAGTGATGATTGTGTAATAAATGCTAATTGTTGGACTAAGAATCATATAAACCTTAAAATTTGCTTAGGTTATTGGCCTTGTTGAGTCGCATAGGGTTCTTTTACCAAGTTTATGTGCAACATATATCGATTGTAGAGTGGTGTTAGATTGAAAGACGTTAACACTTGGATAGATAATGCGTAGTGATTAGTTATAGGTGATAGACCAAGGCTCTAGACTGGCTAATATAGGGTGTAGGAACTGGACCAAATCACTACACTAATATAGGAATATCCTCCATAGCCACTAGTTAAGGCGTGACAAATTTTAGTAAATGTAACTAGTTAATAATAAGGAGTAATGCACCTTAAGTAAATACAAGTTTCCTATATATAAGTTTACACACAAATTTACTTTTCTTGATAAGTCATGTTAGTGAGATTTTGAATTTAATTAAAAAGAAAATGACACATTAAATGGATTACATTTTATTTCCATCTCACAAAACATTAATATGACCTATCATGTTGAAATTGGAATTTACTAGATCTTAATCCTTTTAATTTATTGTCTTTAGGTTAATATTAGTTTAAAATTAAATTATACCAAAATCGCGTGTTATTTTAGTTGTTCTATTAAAATGCATAATAATACAAAAAATAATCTTTTTTAATTCCATTATATTATTTTGTCATATTATACGAACCTATCTCACTATTCCCCTATAGAGAACGATAAATTCTTTCGGTTTTGTATATATTACACTACAACAATTAGATATACAATGTATAATGTTGTAAGTTTGCTTTGCGATCAATGCACTTAAAGTAATCCACAATGCAATGACCTGGCATCGTCAATTGAAAATTTTAAATTCCAGATCATCATTTAATAGCATTGTGGGCATCATGCCTTAGAAGACCCCGCTCTTCTCTGTTTGGATCTCAATTATATGTTAGTGGTGGGACTCCCTTCTTTATTTCTGAATTATTTTAATAGAAAACACACATATGAGAAGAATATATATATATATATATATATATATATATATATATATATATATATATATATATATATATATATATATATATATATATATTAGTTGGGTATACTAAAAGGCCACTCATTTTTACACACAATATTGCGAAAAAGCATACTATCTATTTATATAACTTGGATAAATTAAAGGATAAGGTTTTTTCTTATTAAAATATACCATTTTTGTTGAAATCACTCCTAAATTAGAATTCAAGTGTTAGTAATTAATATGTAATAGTTAGCTTAATTATGGCTTTTATGTTAGTAATCAAGGCTAGGCTTATGTAGAAAGCGCATAAGCCTAGGCCAAGCCCAATAAACAATGGATGGGAACTTGGAGTGTTGCCCTAGTTCCCTCCTATAAATAATCCTTGTAAACCCTCACTTGAGGGTTGGTTGTTCAATTCGCTCATTCACCTTTACGCATAACTCTTCTATAGTATCATACGTGTGTGTGTGTTATTGTTTATCCGATCACTTCTCTTCTATTTCTTATATTGATGCTTGTGTTACTAAAATGAGAACCTAACAGTGGTATCATTCGCCAAATAGTTGGGTGAAAAGGTTTTTGTTTTTGAAGTTATTTTGGTCTTACGCGTAACTCACGGGTCTTCAACTTTGTCACGCTTAAAAACTTTATTTTTACACTTTTCAATCCAAGATTCTTGTACTTTCAACGTTTTTAGGTGTTAAAATATCTGTTTTTGGCAAAAAGTTTCGAACTTTACGTGTATTTCATTGATTTTAAGCTTGTTTTTATACGTGTATACTTTTTTCCGCGTAAGGTGTTTCTAAGTTTTGGATCATCAAGTTTCATACTTTTGTGCTATTTTGGTGATATTGAAGCTGTCTCATCACAAAAATCTGGTTTAGAATCACTTTGGGCTAAAAATATGTTTTTGGTTAAGTTTTACGCGTAACTAAACCCTAAAGTTACGCATAACTTTTCCTTGGATCGATCTTTAGTTTTCGTGGTTTACTCAGTGTTTTCTTGCTTGGATAAGCCTGAAAACACTTCGACTTTGGATATCCTTTACACTGTGATAGTGTAAAAGATTTTTTGGGCAAAACCCTAATTTTACGCATAAGCTCACTCTTACGCGTAGAACTCTTTACGCCTAAGCTTAATCTTACGCCTAAGCCTTGCCTTACGCATAAGCTAATCTTACGCATAAGTTTTCTACGCCTAACTTTCAGTTTACGCCTAATCTTAGTGTTTCTCATTTCTTACGCGTAAGCTAATCCTACGCGTAAATATCACTTTTTACGCGTAAGTTTGGTGTTTTTACGCATAAGCATTACTTTGCCTTAACGTGGTTTCTACGCCTAAGGACACTTCTTCAACAACGTTTCATTCGACTACAAAGATCCATTTAACAACACAAGTTTTCAACATGTCTCAACCACCATACTCTAACTACTTTCCTTACACGTATACTCAACAACAACAACAACAACTAAGTCCACAACATCAACAATTCAATCAACAACAACAAATTTATCAACAACAATTCAATCAACAACATTATCCACAACAAGGAGCAATTCCACCTCAAATGGTTTAACCACCACCTAGTCTTCAAGTACAACCTTACACAAATGTTTACAATCAACATCCATCCAGGAATACTATGAAGGAACCAACTTGGTTTGCAAAGATGTGTGAAGCTTTAAGTAGCCAACAATCCATTCATGAGGCAGGATCACTTGATAGACCTCCAATGCTCACTCCCAGAAACTATGATCAATGGGTGATTAGGTTCTTTAGGTTTTGTGATCTAAAGAAGCCACATGGTGTAGGATCGAAAATATTATTGTGTTTATGATTCGGGTGGTCTTGGATGATCAAAGTACATGATAGCCATTTTAGAGAGAGAAAGTAGAGAGAGGGTGTTCTTGGTATAGACTTGGTTTACAAATGGAATGTTAGATTATGAAAGAAGCACCACCCCTTCCATGGATGGAAGGGGTATTTATAGTTACAGACAAACGACCTCCTATCGGCCTGTGGATCAGGTATACAGTGGGTAAAGACCCGTCCTTCCTCCATGGTGATGCACTACACTAAACTACGCTACAAACTAACTAATTAACTACTAAATAACGTAACAAACAACAAGTCTACGAGCTAATATATGCTAGACCATAATTGGGGTGACCGACACTTTCTCATGGAATTTCCAATTCCTAACAATCTCCCCCTAAGGAAGGTCACCCCATGAAATACATTTTGAATCCTAGCATTCTATTCTTGACTTCGTTCTTGAGCTCGTAGACTTCAATTCTTCAAATCCGCAATCTTGTGCTTTAGTAGTGATACTTCAAAGTCCGCATAGTTTAGTACTTTCAGTGGAGGTCTTTGAACTGATCCACATCTTTGATGATCTTCGAGCTTTCATTGAGATCATTAGCCACAGTAAATCTCTCTTGATCATCCAAAGTAGTGTTGCCTTTATGTGATGTTGTGACTTTTGGACCGACATGCTCACACTTTTGGATCATGACATCTTTCATCAGAGTAGCGGAAGCTTTACTGGTTCATGATATTTGCAGCAGCGTAGCAGAAGCATAGTATAAAAATATCAGAGCCAGGTTCTGTAGATATGCACCAGTCATGATTTCTTCAAATAAGTGTAGATGCTGTGATCATGCGGCTTTGGATTGACTCCTCAATTCTGATCAGCTGCAACCGTCCAAATGTACCTGCAAACAACAGTTAGCAATAAAACACACGAAAGTGTCTTTGATCACTTTCATTGAATTGAGGTACACGGCCCACGGTTCCCCGTTGATCAGTACAAGTACTGCCTGTAATCAGGTAGGATTTCAAAGAATCTCCTTGACAGGGTTTCGCAGCTGTTCTCAAACCGGAACGTCTCAAAGAAGACAACACGGAGTGAGTGAACCAGCAAATTGAGATTCACTGATTGATGAAACATTGATTTGAAAGCAATCGTGTATTACATGAAGAAAGAGTTTTGCAATACGACGAAGGTTTTATGAGAAAGATCAATTTTCAATCAAAATACTTTTTGTATTAGAGAATGAGTACACATTCAATGTGCTAGTGAAAAGAAGAGATTCGCACATCGAACGGTTTTTCTAAAAGTATTTTTCAATCAGAGATACTTTTTGTGTTTGAAAACATGAATACACATTCGACGTGCTAGAGAAAAGAAGGTTTGCACATCGAACGGTTTTTCCAAAAGTATTCGTCAATTCATTTCCTGGACCAAGGTTGATTCAAAAATGAATCGACCCATTGTTTCTATCCAGTTGTCACAAGCTTGATCTTACGAGAAGTGTTAGGAATTAGAAAATTCCATAGTGAAGTGTCGGTCACCCCAAATGTTATCTAGCTTAAGTTAGCTCGTAGACTTGTCATTAGTTACGTTATTTAGTAGTTTATTTATTAGTTTGTAGCGTAGTATAGTTTAGTGCAACACCGTGGAGGAAGGACGGGTCTTTACCCACTGTATCCCTGATCCACAGGCCGATAGGAGGTCGTGTATTTGTAAGTATAAATACCCCTTCCATCCATGGAAGGGGTGGTGCTTTTCAATCTAATATTCTACATTTTGTGAAGTAACTCTCTACCAAGAACACCCTCTCTCTCTCTACTAACTCTCTAGCTATGGCAATCATGTATTTCCATCATCCAAGACCACCCGAATCATCAACACAATAAAATATATCGATCCTACAATTGGTATCAGAGCCAAGGTTTTGTGTTTTGATGATTTTGTGTGGTTTGATACATGTTTTGTAACTGGTGTGTCTATTTTTGTGGTCGGATTATATTCTCCGTTTATTACTGTTTTGTGGGTAAAACTGTTTTTACAAGTTTTGGTATCAATTGGTCAAAAGTGTCAAGTGGGTATATCAGTTAATATGTCTTGTGTCAAGCTTTGTCAAGTCACGTTTTTTACTCATCTTATATGACTGTTTTTGTACCAATCAATATCAGTGTAATCTTGTGGTCATATGGTCTGTTTCTGAATGGTCAAACAGGGTCAAACCGGGATATATATGAGGCTGTTTTTTACATTTTTCTGGGTTTATTATGAATATGGTCGGAAAAGTTGTCGGAAAAACTCATCGGAAAACTCATATTTTCTTGCTAGCGAGTTGTCCTTAAAAGATGTCCTGATTCAATGAATATATCTAGCGACTTGGTAAATTAAGCTAGCGACTTGTTTTTTAACAAGTTAGCGATTTATGACAGCGACTTGTAATGAAAAAACCTGGCGACTTGTTATTAAACAAGACGTAGCGAGTTGGCTTAGCGACTTGGCTAGCAACTTGGCTAGCGACTTGGCTAGCGACTTTGCTAGCCACTTGGCTAGCGACTTGGCTAGCGAGTACCATTATCACTAGCGACTTGACCATGTGACAGAAAGGAAGAAGAAGAAGACCTCTATTAACCACGACCACATAACCAACACTGACTTACCATAGACCACTCGACTTCAGGTCAATACACAACCATCATCAGTCCCATAAAACGTAAAATGAAAGAATGCAAAACGTGAACAAATCCAAATCTACAACAAACTGCAAAACCATATCTATCCTAGAACCCATCACATCTTCGTCTACATCAACCTCTCATCATCAACTTGTACTTGTACTAATGAAAAAAAAAATTATTTGATCTCAGAATGTCTCGTGTTATTCAAGGATTGTCATGACCTCTAAGGGTCTTAACACGATTTACTCATCATTGATTATAAGTGAAGCCAAGCTCCATGTTAGTATCCGAACATCTTGAGAAAGAGCAACACGATTCATATCACTCTTTCTCTTGTTCGTTTAAAGTAAACAATCGGACTACTATTAAAACAGTCACATATCCTACCTGTGTGGCCGTCACAATACACCTACCCGAAACCATCCCAGTGGCTTTGATGATGAGCCTCTAGCCATCCCTGTGGCGAGGTCAGCTTGGAAGGAGGTTCTCGTATTGGCTCTTGAATCATTTTAGAAGAACATAATTGATGTCTTTAGTTGCATCACTAATCATCCTTGTCGAATGATTATGAGAGGGTTAATATTCTTATGAGGATTGTCTAATTTTTTATGGGGGCGGCTGAGAGCTATTAGGGATTTCTGGTGAGAGCGTCTAGTGAGAAAGAGGCGGATTTTATGAGTTAAGTATTTTAGGGTTGCGTTTTATTAGGGTGAAAGTGAGTTTTATCTCTATCTTATATCCGGTTTGGTGTATTAAAAGGGAACATGGACTTGGGCTTTGATCTTCATCCGTTGGTGGTTACTACTGGATCACGTTTGGAATGTCTAATGGGCCGCATTGGTGTGACTACCAATTGCAACAATTGGACGTGGTCTTGTTTATGACTGATATGTAGACTGTTATGATGGATCGGATATAAAACATAAAAAATGTGTTACCCGATTGTTTTTTCAAATATTTAGGGTACACATTTTGTATTGGCATTGTGTGGTTTTTTTGGTATGGTACAAGTTTCACAGGGGTACATATATTCACGGCTTAAATTAATAGTTGTAAAACATGGGCTCGAGATTCTTGACCGGTGTTATTTATTTAACATTTTGTTGAATACTTGGACGATTGGATTATTTCTTCATAGATCGGGTTTTTTTTACAAGTAACCATGTTTGGTTTGTACACATGTTTGGGACAGATGGGCTTCTAGTGATTTGACTTATGTGAGATTTGATGTTGATGAGATCTGAGTCATGCGATTTGATGGTGAGATTTGATGAAAATTGATGTGGTGATGTGATTCGTTTTGTTATGAGGTTTGGTACCTTGGTTTATACACTTTCATGAAGATTATTCTGTCACAGCTTGAATTGTTTGTTGAACAAAGGTGACTACGGGGTTGTTTGTACGATATTTCTCATTGGGATTTGAAGTGAGGTTTTCCGGGCACGTTTACTTATTTCGTCTTCTTTCTTTCTACCCTTTTGCGAAGATGACTTGTTTGGGCTTTTATAGAGTGTGATAAAGACTTGGCTATTTAGTTGCGCTTGTGATTCTTCTCACTTAACCCACAACGTAGCTATCACTTCGGTGTCTCACTCTGTTGAGAATGTCAAGAGGTTTTGTACTTTGGGTACACCGTTTCTTCTTCACAAGGATCAGTACAAGGTTAAGTAACAAATCTGGGGAATTCTACTTCATGATCAAATTTGGTATATCGGGTTTACTTCTCCATGTGGTCACTACAATAGCCAACAGATTGCGTGAATGATGTGTTTACCAAAGTGTTGATTTGATGATGTTGATGATGTTGGATTATGTCCGTTGATGAACCGCTGCATGTTCCCCTAAAACAGATATTCTCTGAAACCAAAGTCGTCGTAACACATTCAAGCTGACATTGTTTACGGTTTTGTCTTGATTTTGTAAAATCCCGCGAAAGAACCTATTTCTCGGTTTAAATCATAGACTTGTAAAATCCCGTGACAATGGAAACATCCTGGTATTAGTAAAGTGCATTTCCGGATCTATCTTACGGTTTATTCTTGGTTTTGTACAATCCCGCGAAAGAAACTATTTCTCGGTTTAAACCATAGAGTTGTAAAATCCCGTAATGATAGAACCATCTTGGAGAAGAGAAAGTGTAATTTTGGATCTTACTTGATGCTGATACTACGTTTTCTGCTTCAAAGAAGGGATAAAAGGGTGTACTTCATGAATTGGGTGTATGTTTGGGTATTCGTCATGGCAGTTTGGTTATTACAAGGTTTTACGGGGTTACGTGCTTTTAACCATGGTCGGGATGAAACCATTATCATAGTTCACTTAAAATGTCAAAGGAGGCTAGATTTGAGCTTTTAACCAGAAGATGTGACAACGGAGTTAATTCACTATTATTTATTTGAGGTTGAAGTGAATTATCACGGGCGAGTGTACTTAGTATGTAGGATCGTTATTTTTATTGTGTTGATGATTCGGGTGGTCTTGGATGATCAAAATACATGTTTAACATTTTAGAGAGAGAAAGTAGAGAGAGAGGGTGTTCTTGCTAGAGAGTTACTTAAAGTATGGAATATTAGATTAATGAAAAGAAGCACCACCCCTTCCATGGATGGAAGGGGTATTTATAGTTACATGAGAAACGACCTCCTATCAGCCTGTGGATCAGGGATACAGTGGGTAAAGACCCGTCCTTCTCCCACGGTGAAACACTACGCTAAACTAAACTAATAACTAACTAATAAACTGATAAATAACGTAAACAATGACAAATAACGACACGTCTACTAGCTAACTTATGCTAGATCATAATTGGGGTGACCGACACTTTAACATGGAATTTTCTAATTCCTAACAATCTCCCCCTAAGGGAGGTCACCCCATGAAATACATTTTGCTTCCTAGCATTCTATCTTTGACTTCGTTCTTGAGCTCGTAGACTTCAATTCTTCAATTCTGCAATCTTTGTGCTTAAGCAGTGATTCTTCAAAGTCCACATTGAATTGTACTTTCAGTGGAGGCCTTTAACTGATCCACATCTTTGATGATCTTTGAGCTTTCTTTGAGATCATCAGCCACATTAAATCTCTGGATCACCCTTTATTGTGTTGCCATCATGTGAAGTTGTGACTTTTGGACCGACATGCTCACACTTTTGAATCATGACATCTTTCCATCAGAGTAGCGGAAGCCTTACTGGTTCATGATATTTGCAGCAGGGAAGCATAAGCATAGTATGAAATATCAGAGCCAGGTTATGTAGATATGCACCAGTCATGATTTCTTCAATTAAGTGTGGATGCTGTGAGCATGCGGCTTTGGATTGACTCCTCAATTCTGATCAGTTGCAACCGTCCAAATGTACCTGCAAACAACAGTTAGCAATAAAACACACGAAAGTGTCTTTGATCACTTTCGTTGAATTGAGGTACACGGCCCACGGTTCCCCGTTGATCAGTATAAATACTGCCTGTGATCAGGTAGGATTCCTAAGAATCTCCTTGACAGGGTTTCGCAGCTGTTCTAGCTGTTCTCAAACCGGAACGTCTCAAAGAAGACAACACGGAGTGAGTGAACCAGCGAATTGAGATTCACTGATTGATGAAAAATGATTTGAAAAACAATCGCGTATTGCTTGAAGAAAGAGTTTTGCAATACGACGAAGGTTTTATGAGAAAGATCAATTTTCAATCAAAATACCTTTTGTATTAGAGAATGAGTACACATTCGACGTGCTAGCGAAAAGAAGAGATTCGCACATCGAACGGTTTTTCTAAAAGTATTTTTCAATCAGAGATACTTTTTGAATTTGAAAACATATGTACACATTCGACGTGCTAGAGAAAAGAAGGTTTGCACATCGAACGGTTTTTCCAAAAGTATTCGTCAATTCCATTCCTGGACCAAGGTTGATTCACGAGTGAATCTCCCCATTGTTTCTATCCAGTTGTCACAAGCTTGATCTTTTGCAAAATCTCACATGTCACCCACCAAGAGCTTGTTTGATGTTGGCTCTAGAAGGATT
>BPTQ01000004.1:173612899-173688398 GCA_019973895.1 Chrysanthemum seticuspe | reverse complement strand
AAACTATGCGGACTTTGAAGAATCGCTACTAAAGCACAAAGATTGTGAAAGTGAAGAATTCAAGTCTACGAGCTCAAGAACAATGTCAAAGAAAGAATGCTAGGATGCATAATGTATTTCATGGGGTGACCTCCCTTAGGGGGAGATTGTTAGGAATTGGAAATTCCATGTTAAAGTGTCGGTCACCCCAATTATAGTCTAGCATATGTTAGCTCGTAGATTTGTAGTTATTTACGTCATGTAGTAGTTAATTAGTTAATTTGTAGCGTAGAATAGTTTAGTGTTTCACCGTGGAGGAAGGACGGGTCTTTACCCACTGTATACCTGATCCACAGGCCGATAGGAGGTCGTGTATTCTGTAACTATAAATACCCCTTCCATCCATGGAAGGGGTGGTGCTTCTCATTCAATCTAATATTCCCTTTGTGTAAACCTCTAGCAAGAACACCCTCTCTCTCTACTAACTCTCTAACTATGGCAAACATGTATTTTGATCATCCAAGACCACCCGAATCATCAACACAATAAATACTACGATCCTACAGGACTGATGTGAACATAATGCCATTATCAATCTATAATAAGTTAACTAAGGAGAAACCAGCCAAGACCAATCTTAAACTTTCCTTAGCTAATCACACCTATATCCACCCCATAGGAATCGCGGTGGATGTTCTAATTGAGGTGGCTAATATTGTTTATCCGGTGGATTTCGTGATCATTGATGTTGAGGACGATAAAAATGTGCCCCTCATTCTTGGTACACCATTTCTGGCCACCGCCAAGGCAACCATCAAATGCGGAGAGGGCATCATGATACTCAAAAGTGGGAAGGGGTACGCTAGGATACCATCATCCCAAGGTATCCTCTTAAGATCATGGAAATGATTACGGGTGGAAATCAAAAAGCCCCTAGCAATAGTGTTAAGAAGAAGATGAATGAATGGGAAAAAGGGCTTAGGGACTTTATGGTTCAAGGATTGTATGCAACGTTGTGGAAACCCGATAAGAAGTTAGGAAATAATCCCACTTCGATACCAAAGGCACAAAGGAACCCTAAGGAATTTCTAAAAGGAGAAAAAGTACTTTTAAACAAATCACGAATAAGGGCATTACGAGGTAGAAACAAACCAAGATGGTTTGGACCTTTCACAGTGAAGGAAACCAATTTAAAAGATAAAACCGTCACCATAATAGACAACGTTGGCAAGGAATCCATGGTAAGCATACAACGTCTACACCCTTTCGACGAAGGGAAAGCGAAGGAAGAAGGTGGCGGTAATGAAGTTACGTAGAAGCAGAACTACGAGTCTAGCTACAAGACTCTTAAATAAAGAAAAGCGCTTCGTGGGAGGCAACCCATGCTTAATTGTTTGCTTGTTAGTGTCATATGTCTTTTATTGATTGTTTATTCTCATGTTTAAATTTGTAAAAATGCTTTATTTTGTTTTTAACCTCGTCTTAATTGCATATAAAGGTATTTTACATAAGGGATAAGTGTAGGGAGGATTACACACGTTTTCAAAAGAAACGTAAACATGAGAATAACAATTAACTAAAAGATATATATGTGTGTTTGTTCGAGTCAAATGCTTGTATCGAGTCATAATGGATGTTCTGCAGAAATTTTTCCAGATTTTAAAGATGTAAATTTTCCAGAATTTTTTCCAGAAAATCGCAGACCAGTTTTTGTCAGGATAACCTGACGGCGTCAGGATCGCAACCTGACGGCGTCAGGAAGGAGTAAAAACAACAGATTACTTTTTTCTCGTTTTCTGAGCTACTTATAAATTTTTGGAATTTTCCAGGTCTTAATTTTCCAGAAATTCTGTAAACATCCATTCCACAAGCATTATATCCTAGTTTAAATCGAGTCTTATATATATTATTACCGCCGATTTTACACGAAGGTTTCGTTTGTTTTCTTCAAGTGTGCAGGTTTAATTTATCAAGAAGAAGTTACATAAGATTGGAAGGAGCTTTTCACGCATAAATTCTTCTTGGAAAGGATTTAACCACTACTTCACGCAAGGATCCTACCGAGCTAATCAGGGGAGTACTAGTTTCTTTCGTTTTTAATTACCTTCCATTATCATAACTTTGATACTTTCGGGGAACATTGGAGACAATGTTCAGTTTAAGTGTAGGGAGGGAAAATAAAACGGGAACTTTGAAACTATGCTTATCCTTGAATATTTGCTTTGTCCAATTGTATTTGTGTAATAAAACATGATAAAATGTCGGTTAGGGTAATTTTGGCACCAAATTTAAAATTTTTCATGACATATAGGAGTGGGCCATTAGTCTTAACAAAAGCGTCTCACGGATAGGAAGTTGCATGACTAGCACAAAAACCCTTTACCACCTAAATTCCACCCAAAATGTGAGGATCACCCTTAGATTAGTAGGAATTAAAAACATTCATCTTTAATGCTTAGTGTGTGAACCGGTAGTATATTAGATTCTAGAACTTGTTTTGTGATGCATCCCGAGATCGCTAGTAAGACTGCACTTGTGTAGTTAGGAATAACTAAATGATAAGAGGCATTAGGATAACCCTTGTTTGATACCCGTAATACAATTACTTCTTCCACCTCGGTTGAGTAATTCCCCCACACCCTTTGCGTTGTACTCATCTTTAGTACACGATACCCCTAGTTAACCCCTCTGAGCCTATCCTTTTCGCGGTTCTCGTGATGTTTCGGTTTTTTCGGAATATCAATGAAGAGCATTGTTTACACCCCACCCCCAAATATACACCCAAATCGCCTTAGCCTACCCTGTATGCACTCACTTTTAGTGTATTATTGTTATCACCCTAAACCCTTAGTTCAATTATCTGGTTGCTTGCATGAGTTGCTAAGTCGAGTCATATCCTTTGTATACAGTTTTGGGACGATTGGGACTCATGGGAAAAGTCAAAGTTTATGAAATAACGAGAAGGGAACGTTATTCAAATTCCCTTTGTTTGCATAATAATGTACCCCAAGTGTTTTGATCTTTTCAATTCAGGTCAAATTAGTGTTAGAATAATAAAAACTCAAGTGTAGGGATGTGCCTATAAATCCCTATCATTTTGATGTTACCATAGAGGATGGTAGAGTAAAAGTGTAAAAAAAAAAAAAAAAAAAAAAAAAAAAAACATACGGGCTACCATCCTACATCTATCCTTTAAATTTATGTTTGTTTATTTCAGTTAGCTAGAGTCTAGAGTGTCCAGTCTTGGCTTAGCAACGCCATTCTTCGTATGAATTTAACATAGAGATTTTTGACTTGCCACCACTAAATAGCCTATCCCACCAAACCCTTTGTTTCCCTACCGTAAGCCTAACGTTACAACCATTTAAAGACCTCTTTGATAGTCTTTCCTAGGTGCTTACGCCAAAGCGATGGAGGTTTGATCTATTCTCAAGCCTATGGTAATCTATATACTAGGACCGGTTAATGAGTGTTTATCTTCCATTTCCAATTTGTTATATTTCATATACACCCGAGAGAGATGTGAGTATCCAAACACCCCATGTGAGGTGCTAGTATGTGATTTCCGTGCTTGTTATGACTTTTGCGGGGCTTATATGTGTTGTGGACTGTTTTAAACCAATGCTTCATGACCCCTAACTTATAAATTAATTGGCTAAAAGCACATTTGCTTGAGGACAAACAAATACCAAGTGTAGGGATATTTGATAAGGTTTTAAAAGGTACCTTTTTGAGGGGTCGTTTAAGCCCTTATTTGATCACTTTTGTATCCGTTATTGCTTAATATCGTTCCTTTTCACTTTTTAGGTCTCTTGAAGGCAAAATGCTGGAATGGCACTTATTTGGACGAAAAGGCGCGAATATACGAAGAAAATGGCCAAAGTCAGAATCGAGACACTCAAAGCTGCTGAAAAGACAAGGTGACGGCGTCACTGCTTAACTGCGACGCCGTCGGAGGATTTTGTGACGGGACAGAAGCCAAAACTCCTATTTTCAAGTGACGACGTCAAGTTGTAAAATAGTAGGCCGTCGCAACTCAGACGGCCTAGATGCAATCCAAACGGCGTCAGAAGCTGAAGAGGACGGCGTCACAGGCATAAGGTGACGCCGTCGCAAGTCTAACGTGGCCAAGACGAAACCCTAATGACGGCGACACGACGACGTCACAAAACATAAGGTGACGCCGTTGCATATCTATACTACTTATAAAGCATGCATATCCCCAACCAAAACCCAACCCTCCATCTTTAAGATTCAGCCACCCATACCTACATCAAAGCCTAAATTTACACACACCAAACCAACATCCAACCCTTCATTTTAAGATTCAGCCAACCGCACCTAAATCAAAGCTTAAATTTACACACACCAAACCATCATCGAACCCTAAAAAGTCCAGACCAACCTACCCATATAAACCACTCTACAATTTACTTCATCTATTCATTTACTCTTTTTTAAAAACACACACTCCCAACCTAAAAAAGAAGACACAAACAAATCTCTCCCATACACAAACGCATCTCCCATAACCGGTTGATATTTTTTTATATACGTCTATATGTTTTTCATTTTCATTTTTTGTTGTTTAATTTATAAATCTATGTATCTTTCATGCTTTTAATTATTTTTTACTACTTTCATTGTACAGATCTGTTGCATGCCGTCGCCGAAGTCGCCGAAAACTGTGACGACCAACGAAACCCCACGAACACCTAACCACCGCGACGATGCTCCAAAAACAACGACCACTGTTTTGGGTTAGTTTTTTTAATAGATATATATTTTTTAAATGTTCGAGGTAATTTTTTTCGTTTTTTAATAGATATGTAACATTTATTAAGTTTTTAAAGTTTTTTTTATTTTATGGATCCATATATTTAATGTGTAGATCTATAAGCTGTTTTTAAAGTTTTTTTTTTATAGATCTATATATATTAACATTTTCGTTACTTTTCGTTGCTGGAAAAAAACGGATGTCGCCGGAAATACTTCCGCCACCGTTAATATTAATGTCGCCGCTGAAAAGTTGCTAGAATAATATGTTATGAGGTAATTCATGTTTGGAGGATTTTTTTTGTCTTTTTTATTAGGTCTATACATATTAAGAATGGTTTGGAACATTTTTTTTAATGATATGTAGATATTTTTCTTGGATCTAAGTTTTCATAAGTTTGTTGGCATCTTTTTATTGCAGTCGTCGACCGCCGCCCCTGGTGCCGACGCCAGCCACCGGTAACCTCTGTCGTCGCAACCTGCTGTGTAGATATTTTTCTTAGATCTAAGTTTTCATATAGTTAATTTAAAGATTGATGGTAATATTTGTGTTTGTTATAAAGATTATGTAAAGTTTGTTATAGAGTTTAAGTAATTATTATGTAATAAAGCATGTGGTATATTTTAGAGTGTAATTGTTTTAATTTGTTGATAAATTTTGCTATGCTATGTTATTTATGTATATTAGAGTGTAATCTGATATATGTTCCTAATGTTTGTTTTGTAATAAAAAAATGGGTATACATATTGTTGAAATTAATAATATCAAATTGTAAATGTAAAATTTTGACATTTTGAAATTTAAAATTTTCTGAAAGGGTGCAAGTTTTGAAAATATTAAAGTTTGAACATATTTTGAAATTTGATAATCCTATTTGAAATATTTTGAAAATGTAATTAAAATTTTGAAAGCTTAAAAAATTTGAAATTTGGAACTGTAAAATTGTAAAAGTTTTACACATTTACATTTTCAAGATTTCAAAAGTTTTACACATTTATTTTCAAGATTTCAAAACTTTTACACTTTAATTCAAAAGTTTTACACATTTACATTTTCAGAATTTCAAAACTTTTGAATTAAAGTTTACAGTTTTAAATTTAAAATATTTTGGGAAAGTTTTGAATTTTTTTGAAACTATAAAATGATAAACCTTTACTTACACTACATCTTTATTGCAACTTAAAACAATGTTATTGAAAAAGATATCTTTACAATGATTGAGGCTCCCAAAAGCAACTACGTCACTTGCAACAAGCATTATTCGCATGTTGGTTGTGTTTTAAAAAAATTTCACGAAACACTGTCTTCCTCTTGCAGCAGCCCCTTTCTTCTTTCCCTTTCAGCACTATCTCCTGGTAAACTATCGAAAGGAGAGAATATGTTTTGGTGTATGTTGGTTGTGTTTTGGATACTCTTAAATAATCAAAACTGGTCTAACGCATGTCAAGAGCAACAAAGTATTAAACATTTTACTTTTACGCCACCTGTTTATTTAAACTCTACCAATCTTGTTCCAACTCTTGCCGAATTTTTTTTAAAATTCCAATAATAAAGCCAACTTCAACATGTCAAAACAAAACAAATAAATTAAAAATTGAAACGTAAACATTGGTTAAATAATCATAAATTGCTTTCAACTTTTCTAAATAATGGCTAACGCTAATATCTATATTACATATAATAGAAAAACGGTCAAAGACGGTCAAAGGTGAAAAAGTTGAAAAGTTGAATTATTGAATTTGGTCAAATGAGAGAGAAATACATAGTGTAATTAATACTCTTATTAAAACACCCCATTACTTAAAAGTACAATAATTTATTAACATTGTACAACCAATCTATACTATATATTTATACTAAATATAATAGAAAAATGATCTAAACGCTACAATAGAAAACACACACAAATATCAACGCAACCGGATTTTGTCAATAACTAAACGCTAACAAGTGATCACGAAAAAACATTTTCCGAGCAAGACTATGTAACCCTACAAATACCGTTTGTCGAAGTAAAATTAATCGCATCTTAAAACTATTGTCGAAAACTAGACATTGTCTGCCGCTAGAAACCGATGCCGCTAGGCACGGGTACTCGCCTAGTGTAATATTATATATAGAATCCGAATTTTTCAGTATTTGTGTGTAGTCTTTTGGAGTAAAAACCTAAACCGAACCAAGGCTGTCTTGTACAGTATTTTAGGGTTCCAAACCCTATCTTACACCAAGATAAGTGTTTTACTTCATTAATACAATTATGTCTTTGATTATTTGTGTGTATGCTTGCATGTTCTCCATGTCCGGCTAATTTACTTGTGTGTTTGCTTAGGGAATATGAAACTTAATTATTGAATATTGATTGGTTGTCTCTTATCTTAGTTGATTAATGATCTAGTAATGCGATAGGTCATTCGTTGTGTACTTAATGCTTTATTAAATCTTTGTGAACCTTAGAATATAACTCCTTGAGTAGTTGTAAGCTAAACCATCCAAAGAGTGCCTTAGAGTAAGAGTTTATTATCCCTAGTGGGTTTTGTAGATGAGACCCTTTGGTAAGTTCAAAGAGTTAGGGAGAAACGCATACCCTACAACCTTAGACGCACAACGCAACTAAGAATAAGGACGTGACAATTCAACCACCAATAGGAGATAATTAAGGAGTAGTAAAACCTAAGTAAACACATCTTTAAACTATCATACGAGCACACAATAATTAGACATAGACTACATACACCTTAGATTAGATAATTAGATAAGTAGAGTAATCGGTAGCAATACCAACCCCCCAAATCAAAACCCCGAGATTCGTACCTTTCCTTTTCTTAAAAATATAAAAAGATAAAAAAATAATCTTCCTCAACCCCAACCTTAGCGTGGTAACTTCTCACTAGCATTCCTATTCCCCTAGAGAACGATATCAATACCCGTGGCTTACCCTAATACTACACTACAACGATTAGGTTCACTGCCTAGGGTGTTGAAAAACTTGCTCGACGAAAAGGAAGTTCCTTTGACCCCGAATGACGCGTGTAGCGTTATCAATAGTCACGAACTTGAGTCTTGGTAAAGCTTTTGTTAAGATATCTGCTCTTTGTAGTTCTCCACTTACGTGTTCCACTTTGATATGGCCATTCTCTACGCATTCACGAATGAAATGATAGCGAATGTCTATGTGGTTGCTCCTTCCATGAAAAACTGGGTTCTTTACGAGTGCTATAGCTGATATGTTGTCAACTCTAAGCGTTATCTTTGTTTCTTCCAGTCCAGTTAATTCACTAAGTAAACGTTTTAGCCATAAGGCTTGACATGCTGCTGCAGTAGCCGCCATGAATTCTGATTCACATGATGAGAGCGCTACTGTCGGGTGCTTCTGAGTACACCAAGTGATAGGTGACTCTCCAAAGTAAAATATTATTCCAGTAGTTCCTTTTCCTTGATTTGTATTGATTCCATAACTACTGTCGCTGTATCCTGTAATCTTGCAGCCACCTTCTTTCTTGTATATTATTCCATGCTCCTTTGTTCCTTTGATGTATCGGATTACTTGTTTCACTTCCTTCAGGTGATGATCCTTCGGCTCTTGCATAAATCTGCTGAGTAGTCCGACTGAGTAACTAAGATCTGGTCTTGTATGTAGTAAGTATCTGAGACTTCCTATTAGGCTTCGGTAATAAGTTGCGTCAACTGGGTTTCCATCTTCCGCCTTGACCAACTTAGTGCCGGGATCCATTGGTGTCTTCGTGTCATTACTGTCCGTCATGCTTGTTTCTTTTAAGATCTTGTTAATGTATCCAGTTTGCTTGATCGTAATCTCTCCTCCTGTCTGTGTAACTTCTATCCCAAGGTAATATGCTAGCAACCCTAAGTCGCTCATTTTGAATGTTTCTTCCATCTGGGACTTGAACAAGTCTATTTCCTTCTTTGGAGTGCCCGTGATTATCAAATCATCTACATATACTCCAACGATAAGTGTAGAAGTCTTGCTTCTCTTTGTGTAGACTGCTTGTTCAAGATTACATTTCTTAAAGTCTAATGACTTCAAGGTTTGGTCAAGCTTCACGTTCCAAGCTCTAGGTGCTTGTCTTAAGCCATACAATGCTTTAGTTAGCTTGTAGACTTTTCCTAGGTTTCTTTGTTGAATGAAACCTTCAGGTTGTGTAACATAGACTTCTTCCTTCAGTTCTCCATGTAAAAATGCTGATTTTACATCTAAGTGGTGTACTTGCCATCCATGATATGCTGCTAGTGCTAATATCAATCGAACTATCTCTATCCTAGCAACTGGTGCAAACACCTCATCGAAGTCTATTTCTTGTTCTTGTACATAACCTTTTGCTACTAATCTAGCTTTATATTTTATGATCCTTCCTTGTGCATCTCTCTTGGTTTTATAAACCCATTTGAGTCCTATTGCCTTCTGATTTTCGGGCAATGTGGTAAGGGTCCATGTGTTGTTTTTGTTAATTGAATCTAATTCAATTTCCATGGCCTCAATCCACTTCTCATCTTTTGATGCTTCCTTGTAATTACGGGGTTCTAATTCTGTGAAAAATAAGCTTGGCGCTTCTACTTCACGTGCAGTTTGGTAGATTTTCGTAATATCTTTTAAACCTTGTATAGGTCTATGATCAATCTAGGATCTGAGCTTTCTAATGAGCTTATAGTAGCTCCTTCTTCATCTTCTGAGTTAGGGTTGTAAGTGTATGATGGTGGTGTGATTGGTGAGGGTGGATCTGGTATAGGTTCTTGCTCTTGATACGTGTTATCAGTGTTTTCTGTGTTGACTGGTGTAGGATTATCATAGTCAACTCCATCTATTACAAAGCTAGTCCAAAACGTATCTTCTGTGCTTGTATCCTCTTCATTGTTATTCCAATCCAGGGTTTCGTTTCCATAAACTTTACATCCCTACTAACATGTTTCTTCTTTCCTACTGGATCATATAGCCTACATGCTTTTGATCCTTCTTCAACTCCTAAGTAAATCATTGAATGCATCTATCATCCAGCTTCTTCAAGTGAGGTATCGTTATCTTAGCATAAGCTGTGCATCCGAATATTCTTAGGTATTCTAGGTTTGGTTTTCTGTTGTAGAGGGCTTCATATGGTATTTTATCTTCTAGGGCTTTCGTAGGTACCCTGTTGAGTATGTAAATGGCGTGCCTGACTGCTTCCTCCCAAAAAGTTAAGGGTAACTTCATCGCTTTCATCATACTCCTAGTAGTTGATAACACCGTCCTATTTCTCCTCTCTACTACACCATTCTGCTGCGGTGAGTATGGTGCTGTCAATTGTCTTTCTATTCCATTCTCGTTACAGTATTTGGTGAATTCATGTGATGTAAATTCACCTCTCTACTACACCATTAGCTTGGTTTGGAAAGGGTGTTCTGATGTGTTTTCCTAATAAACATGCATCACAGATTTGTCATGCATGATTTATTCTAGGTATTCCATCTACTAGACCTTTTCTTGTCATCTTGTCTATTGCATCAAAGTTCAGGTGACCTAATCTAACATGCCATAACCTTGCTTGGTCATCTACGTTTGCTAAGAGACATATAGGTGCTACTATATGTAATCTAATACTGTAAAGTCGATTCTTAGATCGTTCTACTTTCATCAACAACTTCTTATTCTTATCATACAAATTCAGTAAATTTCCATCCATGATGATCTTGCAACCTATTTCTGTAAGTTGTCATAGACTAAGTATGTTACTATTGAGGTTTGGAATGTAGTAAACATCTGAAATAATCTTTTGTTGTAGGTTTCTACATCCTAATAGTATTGAACTCTACCCTTTATCTCCACATACGATCCATCTCCAAAACGAACGCGTCCAGTGATGTTTTCGTCAATATCCTTAAAATGGCCTTTGGTGCCCGTCATATGGTTACTTGCACCATTGTCTAAATACCATATTCTAGCATCTGTTGTAGCATATTTTCGGGGGTGTACTTGTTCTTCAGTTAACAAGATTTCTTCAGTTTTGTGTGTAGCCATTAGTAATGATGGTTCATCGTCTTCTAAGATAAGGTTTGATTGTTCCTGAGTTGTTGGTGGACTTCTACAATTTCTCTTGAAATGTCTGGTTTTCCCGCAATTGAAACATTTCAAGTTCCTTTTATCCCACTCACCTTTATTCTTATTGTGAGTTGAGTTTCCTCCATTCGAGTTGTCTCTATTTCCCTTATTTTGCCAATTTCCTCGTGAATAGTTTGATCTACCTCTAAATTTGGCAAATCGTTTTTTATTTCTAGAGTGTTCGCTTTGTGCGAATAATAGGTTATCTTGGCTTTCTACTTGTCCTCCCTTTCGGAGTTTTATTCTCTCCTAGAATGCCTTAAGTTTTCCAGCGATCTCATCTAACGTAATGTCGTCGAGATCATTCATCTGCTCTATGGATGCTACTATTTGAATGAACCTATCTGGTGTGGAGTCTAATAGTTTTCGAACTAAAAGTGATTCATTCAATGCTTTTCCTAATTCTTTAGCCTTCGTGGCGTAGCCGTTTAGTTTGGCTGTAAATGCATCCACCGTTTCATCCTCCTTCATCTGAAGGGTCTGAAATCCAATCATCAGTGATTGTAACCGTGCTTGTTGCACTTTCTCTTCTCCAACGTGTCTCTTTTTCAATGAATCCCATAATTCCTTTGCTGTTTTGCAACTTGCTACTTGTAAGATCACATCTTCGGTCAATGCATGATATAAGAAGGCGGTTGTTGCCTTATCCTTCTTATCATCTACTTGCGTGTTTTCCTTAGGTTCTACTGCTTCCCATAAACCTTGTGCATCTAGTATCACCTTAATTTGTATAGTCCAAACTGTGTAGTTTGTGGTTTTGAGTTTAGGGCATTGATACTGGGTCATAGGGGTTACGGGTTTTGTTGTTGTGTTACTGCTACTCGCATCGTCACCGGGAATTTTGATAGTGCTTATGATCTTCACTTTCTAATTCGTATGGGGATTCTAACTAAGTATAGTATTCTTAATACTACGGGAACAGAAATAGTTATCCGGGAATCTAATAGTACGGGATCAATATATAGTTCTCGGGATTTCCTAGTAATGTAAATAACGATCTATACTATCTAAAGTATAAAAGAGAAATCCAAGGTTTAAATTTGTGACCTCGTTGTTGTGTTTTAAACACAGCCGTATTCCCACTTGTGTTGGTTTTTGAGTATAATACCAACCACTTTCTTTATTTCCCACTTTCACTAAACCAATTCGCGTACACCTTTTGATGTTGTCGAATTGCCTTCAATCTACTTGTCCTTCACTACGTTGTCTCTCCTTTTCTTTTGTGTCGAGTTATAATATCTTGCCTTAGAACTCTTGGTCTCGACCTTCTTCACGAACACAAGTATCCCCAAAATACCTTTCGGTATTTTTCAAAGAAACAAGTCAATTTACTTGTTTTCTTCTTTACCGCTATGAATGGTAGTATCCTTCGTTGCTTGTCCGCGTTCCACAATACTTCTCCTTTCTTTCTTTGTTCCACACCGAATATGCCAAAATAGTAAAATACCTTTCGGTATTTCAAAGGTACAATTGATCAGATTGTATCTTTTAGTTGTTAATTCGATATTGCTAGCTCCTTTCTTCCAAAACAATCCTTGATTGTTTTCTCTTAACCGGTACAATTTTTTTCTCCAAGCAACTTCCTTTTCTTCTTGTATACGTCGTGTATACAAGGTATCCTTTCGACGTCTTCTTCTCTTCTTGTCACGTTATGTATTGTGACAAGGTATCCTTTCTTTTCTTCTTGTTGTCGTGTGCAAAAAAAACACCAACAAGGTACTCTTTTTCTTTCTCTTCTGCTGCGTACAAAGACTTGCAACAGGTATCCGACACAAATAGGTTTGATGTCCTCTCGTTTGCAGTTTCGACACAAAGATAAATCGTATACTATTTATCTTATGTTCTAGTTATCTAAACAACGTCTCTTTGTTTTGAAACGTCGCGTTTTTCTTCTCCTGAAACAAAAGTTTATGTTTTCTTCTTTCTGAACCAAAGACCAGCGTTTCTGTTTTCTGTTTTTGGTTCCCTTCTTCTTCGTTGAGATTTCTGGTTTTTTTTCTGTCTCGTTAACAAGGATTCTGATGATGTTTGATGATATAATGAGTGTACAAGTAAGGCTCTTGATGCCAAATGTTGGTCCCTAACGTATGAATGAATGAATGAGTCGATATGAAAATGCAAACAGTAATATAACTTTGAATAACTAAATCGTCTAACTTCTGAAATGTTACAGAACTTCGAGTATATGTACTAAATGAAAAGGCATGTCCCAATCATTGCAACGGTTCGGTGATAACCGTTTGTAACCGTTTTTGGCGGTTACTTAACCGTTTTCTAACTAACTAACTAACTAACATAACCGTTTTATGGTTATTTAACCGCTATTCGGTTATTATGTTTCTAACGAGCAACTTTGGTCTTTCGAGTTTGAAGCAATGTCGAGATTATAGTTTACATGTGCATCTGCAAGTTCCCGACAGATGATGAGGCCGTAGCATCTAGAACTGCCAGGATGGCCTCATCATCTTCAAAGCAAGTGAACCCCCTGCTCCTGTCCAAAAGAGGTAAGTACCAAAAGGCTTGTATTCACCACTTGAGGAGCGAAAACTAGGAATAGGATCCGTCTTCGCTACCACATTCAGGAAATTGGATTTCCATTGTGGTCTTTCAAAGATGGCATGTTGGAGAGCTATATCACCAACAAGGGGGGAACCGAAAGTTATGCAAATCGGCCTTTTGGCCCTATTAGAACCATTCAATTCTTTCGTACTTATGATATAGTTCAGCCATAGTGCAAAAAGAATGGCAACATATCCCCCTACAGACTGTCCCGTGACTATCAATGGTTTATATATAATCTGAAAAACAAATATCAAACAAATAAGAACACTAGATACTATGCATGTTCTCGATTTTAAATAAAGAAGTTACCTCATCTTCAAGTTCCTTGAGCTCGACTAAAAGAGGTTCAAACAAGGCAATGGCAGCTTTGTTGATTGAGAATTTTGAGTTGACTTTTGTTGAAATAAAGTCAACTATTTTGTGAGTTTCTGATGAAACCAACTCGAACTCTCCACTAAGAAACCGCGTTGTATGATCAGGTGAATTACAGCTAAAAGCCAAAACTTGGATACCGGAAGGACTAGTGTGAAGCTTATAAGCCAAAGGACTAGTCTTCAAGACGACATCATAAACATCTGCAAGCAAATCCATGCTGCCTATAAAGTTTCCCTTTTCGAGTTCACCACTGAACCTGCAAGTTTTTGGATCAAAACAAAAAATGATGTTAATATCATTCTGAGTTAAGATGAACTGAGGATGTGAAATTGTGAATGAAGCCACTACAAAAAAAAGTTGAATTCTCCACACTTATTTTTCCACGGTATAGTCAACCGTGGACTTTTTTTTTTTATATAAATCAAAACTTTGCTACATTTATAAGTGTCACAAATTTATTAAAAACTATTCTACGTGTATAAGTGTGGACAATTACAACAACGCTACATTTATAATTAAAGTAAAACAAATTTTTAAAGGGCCACACTTATAAGTGTAAGAAAACACTTAAAAAATGCTACACTTATAAATGTAAAAATAACTACATAAAAAAGCCACATTTATAATTGTGGAAACAAAAGCTACACTTATTTAAATTTTTTTTTGATATCCACAAAATTAAAGCAACATAATTAATCGATAAAAAGCTACGCTTCATTTTATACGCCCCACTGTTACATCTTCACTCATAAAAATCATAAATATCTTATCCACTACTGTTACATCTTCACTCATCATCAATAAACCGCATCTTATCGTGTTGTGGATCTGTAATCGCATCAATATCCACTACTGTTATCGTTGCTCTTATCGTGTCTCGCATCTTATCTTGCTTTCGTAATCGTTGTGGTTTCGTATTCGTCGCCGTGGATCTGTAATCGCCGCCGTGGTCCAGTCGTTGCTCATGATCAGGATCTTCTTCTTCTTCTAATAAGTTAGTTTCCGTTTTCATTTTGTACAGGTTAGTATATTGTATTGACGAAAGTTCAATACAAAACATGAAAAAATCAAAGAACAAATCACTCTATCCTGACCGTTGATCTCAATTTGATCTGACCGTTGGATCTCTTTTTCATCCGTCCTATTTAACTGAATAAAAGGGTAGATTTGTCAGACCCTCACATGCTCATCCACTTTCTCTAAGTCACTCACTCAATTTCTCTCTCTCTCATAAAAAACGAAAGAAAGATCCATATTTTTATGTTTTTTGCAACTCAAACTCCATTAACCTTATACGATTCAGCAAGAATCTCGTCTTTCTCTTCAGGGATTCTCAAAGATTTGCTTGAAAGCTCTACCACCAAGGCTTCTAACTGTTTTTAGGACGCGAATCACGATTGTAGAGGATCTGGGAAGATGATTGATGTTATGAGGTGCTCGTATGCGTGTTCAGTGGTGGGTGTTCGTATGAGGATCTGGGAAGATGATTGAAGATGGTGGTGTTAGGGTGGGAGATGAAGGTGGAAGAGATGGGGTGGTAGTGGGGTGGTGTCCGGTGGAGGAGGAGATGGTGATACGTCTTATGGTTGTGAATTAACGGCAGGCAAGATGTAATAACTGCCCCAGTAACGAGTACATTCCCAGCGGTGTCGAGAACAGGTGATTGCGATTCGACTACTGATGAAAGGGAGAGAGTGATCATGAAGAAAATGAAAAAGATATCTTCATTTGGATGGATATGGTGCTAGTAAGTAGAAGTATAGTCGTATGTTTATGTTTACAGTCATATATATATTCATTGTTTGCTGCTTCAAGAAAATCTGTGCAAAAAAGTTGATGAGCCTAAAGCCTTAAATATAATGAAGATTTCATCTAGCTATTACGCTAGTTTTTAATTTTTCTAGTTGTAAAATGACATCACATAAGCAAAAGTAATTGCATCTGGTTGAACACTTGTAACAAATGTTGCTATTTGTAAAGAGTAGTGTGATTATTTTTTTGCAAATCACATGTGATTTTACCTCAAATCACATGTGATTTATCGCAAATCACATGTGATTTTAACTCAATTTTTTTTAAAAGTGAATCACATGTGATTTATTACTTTCAAGATCACATGTGATTTTTGAAATCACATGTGATTTTTTTTGTAAGATGTGCTTCCGACTCGACATTGCGAGCCGGCCAAAATCACATGTGATTTTGTGATTTATAAAATAACAAATCACATGTGATTTTACAAATCACGTGTGATTTTTCTGTGCGATAATTTTGAAAAAAAAAATCGTCGAAAGTATATAAAAGTGCATATCTATAGAAAGATAATTTAATTCTCGTCGCGATGGTATATTTTTCGTTGCTTGAAGATTTACCGTTTGCAAGATATGTTGTTTTAAAAAAAAAGTGGAAAATGAGTTTTTATATTAAATAAGCTGGAAGTACAATTTTGCCCTTGCTTTGTTTTTATTTTGTTTGATCTCAACCGTTGGATGACAATAAAATGAAGGGTTATGATTAACTGTCTTGTTCTTTAGAAAAATGATGATCTGTATGGATCTCATCTCTAAAAGTCTTAGTCCACTATTCGTCATCAAAATCTTTATTTATATTAACTAGTGACAACTTTATTTTTATTTTTTTATTATTCTTTTTTTTGGAACAAAACTAGTGACCACTAGACCTTTATAATTTGCATTTATATCTTGATATCGATAATTGAATAATGAGTATGAGTAACAAATAACATGATGTAGGAACCAATGGATAATTCACCAACTTGTACTTGGACATCTTAACTAAATAATAGCCAGGTATAAACTATTATGCAACTATGTTCAACTATTCGTTCATGTGTATCAAAACCGGCAAAATCACCTAAAACTACGTGTGTATAACTTCATAACCAAAATATACCACAGTTTCTCAAGTTTATACTCATTACATAATTTGCGCGCTTTCATGGAGTATTCCCGAAAATATTTTGTTAAAACAAAAAAGGTTCTAAATATGTAAATTAAACGTATTTGATTGTGTTGCCTCAAATCGCTCCGGTTTGAAACCGGTTTTGGCAAAAAAAAACCAAAACCGGTAATAATCGGTTTGGGACCGGTTTAAACTGGTTTTTGGTAAACCGGTTCAGAAAACCGGTTTATAGGCTGGGCTAGATTTTTTGAACGTCAGTTGGGGACTTGGGGGCCAAATTTTTTGAAATAAATTTTTTTAACTATATATAAGTATATAACTATATAAGTATATAACAAAACACAAACACTAAACATATTTAAACATCAAACATCAAATTGTTTCTTGAATACATAAATAGAATGCATAAAGGAATACATCGTCTTCTTGAATAACATTAAAGGAATAACATAAATAACGTCTTTGTCTTCATCTTTGTCCCGGTCTTCTTCTTGAATTAATCATCTTGGTTGAAGCGTATTTCGTCTTCGTCAAGAGGTTGGGACATACCAAACGCTATTTCTTCCGCGAGTATTTTTTTCTTCAACCCGTTCTAAGTCGCCTTCGAGTGGTGATATATGTTGAATCTTTTCCACGCTATCGAGGTGGTCTTTCAAACAACTGCAAACTTCCACCGCCACCAAAGTGAGTTTTGTTCTACTCGGTGATATAACCCTTCCCTAACCGAAAAAGCAGATTCCGAAGCTACCGTACTTGCTTGGACCGCTAGTAGGTCACGGGCTATGGCGGCTAGATACGAAAATTGGGATTCCCGTTCTTTCCACCAACCCAAATATCCAAATTATCAAACTCTTCAATGGTCATTTGAGACCAAAAATTGGATCCTTGCTACCTTTCGAGCTCGCTACTAGGGGTGTTACCTCGAGCTCGTTTTGTATTCTCAATTCTTAAAAGATTATACATTCGAATTGCCTCATTATTACCATGAGAACTCGAACCTATTGATACATCATATGAATATGTGAAGAACTTGAGCCATATTTTGTTAAATAAACTTGAAACATTTTGTCAAAAGCATCGTTAAAGCGAGCACATTGACGAGAAATATAATGCGGGTCATCTTCGTTCAAACCCAAATCATAAGCAATGTTCATAATCGAAGTCTCAACCCCGGTTCGATTTAGAACCGGGTTCAAAGCGGCGACACAAGTAGTAAAAAAGCTGTTTTAAACATTTCTTTCAAATATTTTTTAAACTTTTCTTTCATTGGTTTCACCAAATTTTCAAATAAATCGCTTTTCGTTTCAAACTCGTTTATTTTTGAAGTCATTAAAAGAAGTTGTTTTAAAACTAAACAACTTGTAGGATAGTAAACTCCCGATAACAAAGTAGTAGCATTTTAAAAAACTTTAAGCATTTCCGAAACAAGTTGTATAATATACCAACATGACTCAGGATAAGGCACAACCAAATTACGTTGTTCAACGTGGTCATGAAACACTTTTAAAGTATCTTTCTGTCATAAAGCACATTCAAACATGTTGCAAGTGAAATTCCATCGGGTAGGTACGTCCCAATTCGGACCTAAGCAAACGGCATTTGCCTCGTTACAAAACTTTATATATCTATGATATCGTTTATTACTACTACTAAAAATATCTTTTAACATATCATTAAAGGCATTTTTTGCTGACACGATAACATGTACCCGTCTTGCACAACCAAATTAATGATATATGCTACACATCGACTATGAAAAAAGACACCGTTGAAAACTGGTATTTTAATTTTAACTGATCAATCGCAACGGTGTTGTTCGATGTATTATCGAAAGATATAGAAAAAATATTTTCTTCTAAATTATACGTTTTGATGACGTTAGCTAAAATAGCATCTAGATTATCTACGGTATGGGGGTATCCAAACAATTCAAAGGCAAACGCACGCTTCATCAATTACCCACGTTTTGGTATTTACCTAATGAGCGGTAACACAAAGATACGAATTCGGTGAACCATGTGGAGCCGTCCAAACATCACACGTTAAATTTACACCGGTTTCTATTGATTGAAATTCTAAAATTATTTTATTTTTAGCTTGTTTCCACATATTTATACAATCACGTCTAAGGTTCATTCGACTTACATGACACTATAGAGGTTGAAGCATATATTGGATATGCGAGGTCATTTGCTTACTATCAAAGTGGTCAAAAGGCAATGTTTCTTTAATCACAAATTTCGCCATTCTATCCCAAACCCGAGCCGCCTCATATTGCAACAACAATCCATCATTCCCCATTGTTGTTTGACTAGAACTCGACGAGGCTTTCACCGCGTGAAAACTTTTCGACATATAATTCCTCAACGTAGTATTCCCGTCATGTTTGAAACAAACCCACATTTCTTACATCTCGCTTTTTTCGAACCATCCGACATCACACACAAATCAAAATTTTCCCAAATCTCAAGGTTTCTATTTGTCTCTATGATAGAAACAATTGTAAGATTGGTTGACGAATTCCCAGCGGAAGTTTGAGATTGCCCACATCCATATGCCATTTTTTGAGAGCGTTTTTTCGTTTTTGAGAGTGTTTTTTCTATGTTAGTGAGAGTGTGATTTAACCTCAACATCCAACCCACTTATATAGTACTAATGGGGTGTCATTTGGGTTACTTAGGACCAAAAAAGGAGCAAAAAAAAGGGAATATGACCGTTTACAGTTGTTGTTGTTCGTTTCCAACGGTTTAAAAAAACCCGATTTAAACCGATTTCAAAAACCAATTTTTAAACCGCTTTCAAACCGGGCGCTAGAAAGAAATAGTAACCGGTTCAAAATCCGGCGGTTCGGTTCAAGAGAAACCAGTTTTCCCTAAACAGGTTTTTAGGGAAATCGCTTTTTGATTTTTTTTGAATCAGATCAATTTTCGTTTTTTTTTCACCTCTAACCTGAAGTACGACCTTAATGAGCTCTTAGGTTTTGAAATTGCATTGAGACCGTTATTAATAATCAAAGTTCAACAATTTAATTTGTGAATCTCAAATCTCAAGATATGTAACCTGAAGAAATAAAAGAACGCCATAGTACCAACCTTAAAGATGCAAAGTTACATGAAAATTCTGTTATGTACTACATTATCAATAAAACCAAGACACAACTTAAATTGTTGACTCATATTATACTATATAACATTTGTTAAAGTTTAGCATTGGAGCCAGTACTGTTGCGAAGCCACTGGTTAGGAGGTCGGCTGCAAGGAGGAGGATGACTCTGGTATATGTGTCTTTTGATTGCACGCCCCAACACCTCCATCTTCTTTCATTTGGATTCCATAATTTGTTCTTGACATGCAAAGATTTTTTGTATCAAACTGACTCATTAAAAAAAAAGAAATCTTCTATTATAATTTCAATTCAAGATTCTGATTAAATTTTTCAGCTTACCTAAATTCTGGAGTAACTTCATCAACAACGATCAAGAGACTCACGAACGTGCTTGATTTTTGTAGGTGTTTCTAACTAATAGGGTGTTTTATTTTGTTATTGTTAGGTCACCATATATGTAACACAAGCATCAATATGTAGAAATAAGAAATAGATGAAGGCGGATGAACAATAACACACACAAACACACACGTATGATATGGAAAGGTTACGCGTAAGAGTATGAAAGTGAAATGAATTGAACAACCAACCTTCTAAGGAAGGTTTACATGTGTTTATATAGGGGAAGGAACTAGGGCAACATCCAAGTTCCCTTCCTTTCCTATATGGGCTTGGGCCTAGGCTTATGGGCCTTCTACATAAGCCTAAGGCTAATTACTAACATAAAGGCCATATTAAGCTAACTATTACATATGAATTACTAACACTTGAATTAAGGTTTAGGAGTGATTCCAACAATCTCCCCCTCAAGTGCTAGTGATGAATGAAATGAGTGATAACGTTGTAGGTGCTGATGTAATAGTAGCTTTGACGTCTTCTGACATTCTTCTTTCTTGTGAGAAGAGATGTCTTGATTCGAACAATCTCCCAAGTGTAGAGAAATTGTTTCCTTTGAAGTATTCTGCTTTGACGTCTTCATTTTCTTTGTTCTTTTGTTCTTTGTTCTTTGAAAGTGATAGTATGGTGTGGTAGTCTGCATCAGGTCTGCTTCGCTGCTCCAGTGTCTCCACGTCTTTCTCCAACATGCTCACACGCTCTTTAACGTTGGATTACAGTTGATGAAGTTCTATAAGTCTTTAAAATTTGTAGATTCTTTGTTGAGGAATCATTTTGACTTTGTGTTGCCTTTGACTGTGAGAGAACTTCCATAAGTGATGTTGTTGGTATGAGCATGTGGAGAATCTGCATGATCATTCCGCTCCAGAGCTTCCATAAGAAGTAAACATAAGAAAGGTTAGTAATAAGCGGATTCCGGCACTTACAAGTTTGAACTTCGAGAGTGTTAACAGCATAGTGTGATAACACAACTCTAATTCTTACAAAGGCCGTTCCTGAACCGGAGTCCCACAAGTGAGATAACACGATGTACAGAAGTACACCTACGATTCAGATGAGTCGCTGAGGTATACCGAAGCATCACCTCACGACTGTAGACCGTTTGAGACCACTAAGCGTAATCCATGGGGAGTTACCGAAAGCGACCTGCTGTCAGGGCTGTTTGTTGTTGACCCTGGCAGGAGTTTCCATTCAATCATTGAGGATCACAGATGTGAGCCCCTCATAAATGTTCTCGATAGATTGCTAAGATCTGTGTAGGACTCGATAACTTACCACTGATGTTCTTATTGTTGAACAACAAGTGATGAAATGTCAAGTGTACCTAAGAGATCTTTTGATGAATCTCGTGGCTCTAGACTCAATAGTGCGTTTTGGTTTTCCTGAGCGGAGACTAGGGAGAGGGTCTCCTTCTTCAATACCAGCAATCTTTAAGAGAAAGCCGATAGTTTATGTAGGGTTCCCTGTGAGAATGAATCAAGCTTCTTTTGAGAGAAACTTGAGTGGCTAAGAAGGTTTAGTGCATGCGTCACTGGGTCCATGACGACTTTTAATCTTCAATACCAGCGTCATCTAGTGACAACCAGTAGCATATGAATTGAACCCGGTGTCTGCCCTAAGTTGAATAATCTGGAGGGCTGTTTCTTTTCACCCTTTTCTTTGCATTTCTTTTTAATTCTTCAACTCCTTCTTTCTCCGATTCTCATTTTCTCATTTTTATAATCATACCTAAGGACTTCTAATTCTAACTATTGGTAGTGTCCTTGGGTAGATCCCTCCGGCTCTGGCGGATCATAGGACGGTTATTCCTAACCTTAGTCACCTTATAACTCCATGACTAACCTATGTTGCCATAAAACCAATTTTTCAAGAAAATCTCTCACAACGGTTATAATTGAAGAACATTTTGTACCACTGTAAGAGTTTGATCTTTTGCATAAATACTCCCCTCCACACATGCTTAAGAATTTTGACGGAAATTTGCATGGTGAGAGAAGAGCGCGCACTTTATTGAATTGATCGACTCAAGATAGACAATTCCTTGCGAGACACGATTACGTTGCATAGTTAAAGAGATACATTGTCAGCTTTTAGGTGACAACTAGCTCTAATAACTACCTTGAAGATGTGAACAACCCCGAAAGGTTGTCAAACCCGTCAAAGTTCATGTCTATCAGGAGTTTCTCGAAAGGTACGATCTACTTGGATAAGTCTTGGAAGACAAATCTTTTCGATGTATGACTGTTCAGATTTCGTCAATTCATGGGTTGAAGTATTTTCTCACGAGAATTCAATAGCAATTCACAATATATTTCTTATCACATAATTTTTCTCCCCCTCAAAAATGGCATATCAATGTTATTTTTGAAGAAATGTTGATATCAAATATGACCATTTTGAGTTTTGTGGGAAAAGAACCACTGAGAACAATTTTGTGAACAAAGATTTTAGTCAAATACTCCCCCTCAACAAGTGATATAAACGGTTGAGGTTTTGAAAATCATAAGGAGAAGTACTTGTCCTTTTGAGCAAAACCTTTGAAAAATGAAAGGTTTGATAGGTTTTACTCAAAAGTAAGAAGCTTTCGCTCCTTTTATAGGATTGTGGCACTGAAGCGTACCACAGGGTCCTTTCATTACAAGAACGGGTTGTACACTGATATGTGTGCACAAGCCATTGTCATTATTAAATCACACATCCAAAATATTTTGAAATAGAAGCAGTTCAAAGGGTACCAGGAAGTCCATCAATCTTGCCAGGAATGCGAACATGACGTTCATAGCCGGCGAGAGCAATCCTGGGACGACCACCTACAAAGCTCTCCAGAGTTCTGAACTGGTCCCGTCGATACAACCTTTCATCAATCCCGGTGATGATTCTCTTCACATCCCGTCTTTCCTTAGAATTCCATCGCTTTTGTGACCCAATTCCTTCATGTATGTCCTTCAACCTATAAGCCAATCCGTCCCTAACCTTCTTCAGTGTGTGATCCCCAAACTTATGAAGATCTCTACACGCCATCAAGCAGTTGTGTTGTAGTTCACTAAGGTAAACTACTCCGAATGGTTGGCTGATGAGAGTGTATTGTGGAAGCTGGTTGATGTCGGGAAGATCTAGCTGAGGTGGAGTGAAGTTGACACGGGTCTGATATGATTCAACTGCAAGCTGGAGATCTTCTACACGTTCTTTGATTACTATTCTTCTGATGAAGATAAGCAAGGACTTGATGTATTCACGTTGCACTTCAGTCGAGAATTATCTCATGCGACCCTGTACTTTGGCAAGGTACATGTCTTCAATGTCGTTGATAGACAAATTCTCAAAGTCCGCTTCAGAGAATGCATAATCCCTTTCGTCTTGCCTTTTGACCATGATATTCTTGAGGAAAGTGTAGTCCCATTTAGACGAAAGATCAACATGTTTAATAGCCACGATTGCTTTAGTACTGAACACTTCATGTTGAGACTTCTGAACCTGGCAGCTTCTGTAGTAGATTCGTTGGCGTTCCGGCCAATGGTGAATCCCATACATTACATCACGGTCATACTCTTCCACATTGTTGGAGAACATGTGGTTAGCTCTTTCCTCGATGGCTATGCAGTTAGAGTATATGGCTGCCGGGGAATGGAAGTGTCAGTGATGTAGCGTATTTCCTTGAACTATCGCCACCGTGAAGAAGAAATTCCGAGTCTTTGTTGAAGAAATATTGGAATGGAATCCTAGGCTAATCTGGTTGGCCAATTGTTGGTAGAGGTTTAGACCAGTCGGTGTAATATGGAGGGTTGTCCCGTTTGGTGAAGTCGATGTTTGCTTCGGGGTTGAGCCAATCCATGTTGTTAGACATAGCTCGTGCTATATTATCAAAGTGATACTCAACTTCAATAGCAATTTCCGAGCTGTCTTTGAGCAATTGAAATGCTTCATTCTTGATTCGCTTCAACTCGGATTTCGTCATCTTTTTCACACAAAATTTTTCTTGCAAGAACTTAGCATGCTCCAATGTACGACCTTCTCCCTCATCTTGACCTTCAGGTGGGTAGGGTGTAGAATCAACAAGCTTCGAGAACCAGTCGAATTCAGTGTTATCCTCGTCCAACCATGATAAGACGTCAGTCATAGGCGCCTTCTTCTTCTTTTTGTTTGGCCTAGAGGAGGATTCTAGTTTCTTGGTAGTGTCAGGAGAGATGGGTTGTTGTTGGGGCTCAGAGACTTCCTCATCGTCACCACCCGTATATTCAAGGTAATCACCGGTTTTCTGAGTCTGGGGTGGTAACTCAGAATCCTGAGGTTTGTCTGTAGAAGAACGAGGAGGAGATCTTTGTTGAGCTGGAGTCCGTTGGGGTGGAGGCTGCATTGAAGATGATTCACCAGACTTCTTTGGACATTTAGGCTTGTTATCCTTATCCTTGTCTTTGTCTTCATCGTCTGTCGGACGTTTAGGCCTTTCAGCTTCTTCTCTGCATGCTGACTTGAGTTGGTATTCCAGCAATGCTTCAAACAATTTACCTTCGTAGGAGGCAAATGTTGCAGAGCGTTTCGACATTTGAGCCACCAGCCGGTTAACTAATTCAGCATCTGAGAAGATTATGGGATCGACGGGATTGATGTTTACATGCATTGGAGTTGATTTCATGGTTTGCTTGGCCAGATGTAAGAGATTAGGATAGAGTTGTTTGGTGAACATCTCCTTTGTAATTCCAGGAACGATGTCAAGAAGGAACTTGTGAGTGTATCCTTTGATCATCTCGTCCATTTTCCCTTGAAGATCATCTTTTATGAGCTTCTGGACATACTCCCTTTCAACTTGCATCTTGTCTTTCTCATCATGAAGATATTGTATCTGGTCAGCAAGAAAATCTAACTTCTTCTTTGTAATATCTTTCTCTCTGACCTGCTTGACAGCTTTAACGATTATGGTCTTTGCTTGAGAGATCCAAGATGCTGTTGGCTTCTTCACTGATTTGGATGTTGATTTGGTTGATCCTTTTGATTGTGGTGGTGAAGAGTGAGAAGATGAATCTGATGATGATGAGATGTGGGGAGACTCTAGGTCCTTTGGTGGCTCAGACGTTTTCTCCTTGGAACGGACGGGACTGTCTAGAAGAAAACGATCATAATCGTCCGTTTCATCAATCTTTGTATCATCAGCAGTTGTTTTCTCAGTCTTCTCCGTTTCTGGTTCCTCAAATTCATAATCAATAGAATCTTCCACGCGCATTTGTTGTTGCTCCAAGGTGGTGGAACCAGATCCCTTATCGGGTTGATTAACCGCATCAGGACTTGGTGTAGGTTGAACTCCACCACTTGACCCTCCGGGGCCACCCATTTGATCCTTAGCAAATTCTTTTGCGACGTGTTGGAGTCTAATGAATTTGAACTTTTTCCTGTAATCAGTGTCCAGTGGCTCTTCATCTGAACTTTCCTCTTCGTGCTCAATCACTGGAGTCTTCCCTTTGCCTGTATCTGCCGGTGGACTAGGAGGTTTCGGTACTGATGGAGTGTCATCCTTTGCAGTTTCAAAGTAGGTAATCTCTTCATCTGATTCAGTACCCTCAGAGTCCTTGTCCGTTAGCTTTCTTTGCGGTTCAGTCTTGGGAATAGGAATAGGAACAGCTTCTTGAGAAGGAACTCTCCTTTTGCTTGGAGGTTTCCTCTTCAGGAATTTTCGTTGACTCTCAGTGCTTGCGGAACTACCTGCACTCCCTCGTCTGGTTTTCCTGGTAGGTGTGCCAGAAGTTTTTTCATCTAGAAAACCAACTTTGTTCTCTTGCACAGCTTTCAAATACCTTTTGTAAGAGTTGAGCTTTTTGAGTTCATCTGAGAGAAGGTGGTCTGGCAACACAGCACCTTGTTTCTTGGTAGTTGACTCCTTAAATCTGACTGTTAGAGTGGGTTCAGACAACATGTCGAGATTATCGGGATCATTGATTCTCTTGGGGATATCAGGGTTATATCCAAGTGCTCTTTGGATCAACAGTTTTGTATATCTGATATAAGGAATCTTTGAGCCAAGATTTTTGAGGAATGTCATCATGTAATCCCATATCAGAGCTTCAATTTCGATGTGTTTCATGTTGATCAGAGCCCAAAAGATTTGCAGTTCCACGAGCTTGGGATGCTCATAGCCGCTGTCACGACCAGAAATGGATTTTGTGATGATGATATAAAGGGTTCTCCAAGGCTGAGGAATGTTCTTTAGATCCACGTGAGAATGCTTAGTAATAACCCCTGAAGCTTCGTCATACCCAATATCAATCAAAAATTGCAGAACAGTCTCTTCAGTAGGTGCATCAGAGTATTCAGTTGGTATGATGTCAGGAATGAGGAGAACGGCTCTTAAATCTGCAGGAGTGATGGTGATTTACTTGTGATTGAGTTTCACCGTCACATCATATTGACCTTTGATCTGTTGCATTGTATTCCAGAACTGCTGAATGTAGATCTCCGGTACTGCGGCAGAATTGGTGAGCATGTTCTGATAAGGATGGTTCTTCAGAATGTCAACAGCAATGAGACAAGAAGATTCTGAGCAGGTGAGGGTTTCAAAGTCAACACGAAGGTTGTTCTTTCCAATCTTCATTGGATAGCCATGAGGGAAGATATCAGCAATGGTGAGTACATTTGGTACATCCACATTCATTTGAGCGTCCATGTCGTGATCTGAAATACATTTAGCCAAAAGAACCAACATATCGAAAGACATTATGTTAGTCAACAGATGGTTTTATCGTCTAATAATTGAATGAGATATGTCAATGATTGTTACGAGTCCAAAATCACTTGTTTGTTCAATAGTCCAATGACGTCGTGATAAGTTTTGAGAGTTAGTTAACTTTAGGTTTTAAAGTTTATGTTATCTCATATTTTTCACAACATATTAAACGTTTAAGCTTATTAGTGACATTATTGGTTTCGTGACGTTATGATTTATTTATTTACAAGTTTGCACGCGTAACAATTCATAATGAAGGTTTGATCAAGGCTTAGGCGTAGAAATGGTAGCTTATGCGTAAACAGGAGTTAAACGCGTAGACACAAGCTTATGCGTAGGATCCTGACTTACGCGTAAGAAATATTACGCGTAGGAACAGGGGGACCTTATGCGTAGAGCTTACGCGTAATTGCATATAAAACCTTACGCGTAAGGCTTACTCGTAAGAGTAGACCTTATGCGTAGAGGTCACTGTTTACGCATATCCTTCACAGGATACGCGTAGTCCCTTATGTAGAACCTTACGCGTAACAGTTACGCGTAAGATTATTCTTACGCATAACCTTCTACGCAGATTGCTAATAACCTTGATTCTGAATTTTCACTTGTAACAAACCTGAAATAAATTCATCATAACATTAATATTTACATACACATTCAATATTTATCAGATCAAACAAGGAAAACTCATCAAACAGTTACGCGTAAGATACTTGTGCGTAGACCTAAACCCTAAAGTTCAATAATTACGCGTAAGAAATCTAGCCATGGAATTTGCATCAAAGTTTTTCTGGTGGTTCTTAGATGTTATGTGAGTGTAATGACCAAGTTTTAACACCAAATTCGCAGTGAATCAAAAGTACCCAAATCTCAAGAACATTAAACCCTAATTTCTAATTCTGTTATATTTGGTGTTTCTGGGCAAGTTCTAGTTATGGATAAGTTCAATTCATCATCAAAACAACTTCATACAACAATCTTTTTAACCAGAAACACTCTCATTTGAAAACACCCAAACCCACGCATAAACCCTAATTTCAAGAAACATTCAATTCGTATTTCTGAGCGAGTATTGATGATAAAAATGGACTCATATTGATTAAATACACGTTTTGACATAACCATTTTAACCAAAAACACTCAAACATGATTATGTGTTCTTACACTTACGCGTAGAACACAAAAATCACAATATCTCAAGATTTAACCATTGGATTTATGAAAAATTCAAAACCATTGCTTAAAAACTTGTTATAAACACAGGATAACTTACAGATTGATGATCAAGTAACCCGATTTGAAGAATGATTTTTGTGCGTAGGATTAGTTAGGTGTATAATAAATGAGGTGAAGTAAATGAATTAGGTGGGTAGTTTTATTAAAATAACTTTAAGATTTTGACAGTTTTAGTCTCTCCACCTTTTCCATTTTCATCCAAAGTCTTTAACTTCCATTTTGGTTACCAAACGAAGAATATTTGGAAATAACTTTGACGACACTCCCTCTCGACTTAAGAAATAATGAAAGTTTATAAATTTTAGTCCGAGGAGTGTCAAAAACCAGAAATATGACCACCATTTAAAGAAACAACCGGGATAGTGTAACATGCAAGTACACGGTTATTTTGAAACAGTTAAGTATTAAATTTTCTCCCCCTCAACACTTGATCGGAAAAAAATACTGAATTTTGAAAGATTAGAGTGTTGACGGAAGAAATGTACTTGCCATGTTAAGAGAACAATAGATAGAAGAATATTTTTGTTGTTTTATCAGATTTTATATTTTTGTATTTTGTTTTTGATAGATATTTACAAAAGAGGTTTTGGTGTTTGACTGGTTTTTAAGAATGTTGTAAGAGTTCATCCAGTTCCTCTTGAGTCAAACACCGCATACCAATCCGGTGGACCAACTCATTAAACCTAGCAGGAGCTAAGGCTTTGGTGAGAAGATCTGCCAATTGGTATTCTGTACCCACAAAGTATAATTCAACAGTACCCTGTTCCACATGGTCCTTGATGAAATGATATCGAAGATCGATGTGCTTTGATTTCGAATGTTGAACTGAGTTGCACGAGAACGCAGTAGCACTCCGATTGTCGCAATACATCGGTATTCTGTCAAATACGTAACCATAGTCTTTGAGTTGTGTTCTCATCCAAATGACTTGAGCACAACACGCCGACATGGCTACATATTCTGCTTCTGTTAAGGACAGCGATGTACAATCCCGCTTCTTCGATTTCCAAGACACCAGTTTGTCACCAAGAAATTGTAATGCTCCTGAAGTACTTTTCCGTGAGTCTAAGCATCCTGCGTGATCAGCGTCTGAAAAAGCTATTAGTTCAAAACCAGAATCCTTCAGATACCAGATCCCCAAGTTAATGGTTCCCTTGATGTATCGGAGGATTCTTTTAGCCTCAGAGAGGTGGGTTTCAGTTGGTCTCGACTGATAACGGGAGCAAAGATATACGACAAAAACAATATCAGGCCTGCTAGCTGTTAGATACATGAGAGACCCAATGATACTACGGTATTTGGTAGGGTCCACCAATTTCCCATGTAAATCAGCATCTAGCTTCTTGGTATGAGCCATTGGTGTGGCATAGGTGTCACATTTTGCATTCTAAATTTGTTTAACAATTCAAGGGCATATTTGGAGTGACTCAAGAAAATACCACGGGGTGATTGATGAACTTGCATTCCTAGAAAGAATGTGAGTTCACCCATCATTGACATTTCAAAATGTTTTGTCATTAATTTTGCAAAAGCATTTGAGTATTTTAAATGTGTTGACCCAAAAATGATGTCATCCACATAGATTTGAACGATTAAGATGTGAGCCCCGTGATATTGTATGAAAAGTGTGGGATCGACCGAACCTTTGGTGAATTTATTGGCAATGAGGAAGGATGATAACTTATCATACCATGCCCGAGGAGCTTGTTTGAGACCATACAGAGCTTAGTTCAGTTTGTAGACATGGTTCGGGAACTCGGGATCAACGAATCCTTCTGGTTGGCTGACATAAACCGTTTCTTTCAGTTGACCATTCAGAAAAGCAGTTTTGACGTCCATTTGAAAGACCGTTATATTCATATGAGCCGCGAACGCAAGAAATATCCGAACAGCCTCAAGAAGAGCAACCGGAGCAAATGATTCTTCAAAGTCAATACCCTCTTCCTGAAGATAACCCTTAGCCACCAGGGGTGACTTATTTCTGATTACGTCCCTTCAGCATCCAATTTGTTTTTCCAAATCCACTTTAGACCAATGACGAAGACTCCTGTTGGTCTTTCAACAAGTTCCCATACTTCAAGACGTTTGAATTGGTTGAGTTCTTCTTGCATGGATTCAATTCAAGTGTCCTTTGTCATTGCGTCTTTAATGTTTTTAGGCTCAGATTGGCAGACAGTGAGTGCATAAATGCAATGTTCACCATCTGTGTGAAGACGTTGTCTCGTAACGACTAGTTGTTTCGGGTTGCCAATAATATTCTCAAGAGGATGATCTTTTGTCCATCGATGTGTAGAGGGTTGATGTTGGTATACATTGTGCAAATTTTGAGGATTCAAATGGTTTGTTGATGATTCCGCGACATCAGGTGCAACAGTTTCATTAGCAAACGGGTTAAAGAACGCATTTGGATCAAAATCTGCAGGTGGGGGTACTTCATTAAGAACATCATCAGCTGGTTCAGCGTCGTTGGAAGCAGTTTGTTCAACTGTTGTAGTAGAGTCAACTGGTGGTGCTTCTTCAACCGTAGTTGTTGTAGCAGGTGTATCAGGTATAAGAGTAGTATCAGGTTGAGCAGCGGAAACATCGGATACACCTGGAGCACGTTCATCAATATCGTCAATGAATAGAGGAGCAAATAGTCTTTCTATTTGTTGACGAGTAAGCTGAGGGCTTGTTTTAGCTGATGATGGGGTTTGAGGGAAGTTTAAGCGGTTGTGACCGGGTTCCAAGCTGTTATACTCAGAAGCCATTTCAGTGAGTTCATCAAAATGAGCATGAATCGTTTCCATAACTTCCTTTGTACGACGATTCCAGATCCGGTAACCTTTAGAATTCTCACAATATCCAATAAAGACTCCAATGTCAGCTTTGGCTATGAGCTTTCCAAAGTCATCACGATCATTATTCGGATAGCAAAGAGATCCAAATACATGAAAGTGTTTAAGATTCGGTTTTCGGTTGTGGAGAAGTTCAAATGGTGTTTTGTTGTGGCGTTTTGTAATCATTGAGCGATTCTGAGTGTAGCATGCAGTTGAAATAGCTTCAGCCCATAAGTAATCTGGAAGTTTAGCATTGATTAACATCGTTCTGGCAGCTTCCACTAACGTACGGTTTCGTCTTTCAACAACTCCGTTTTGTTCTGGTGTGCAGGCAATAGATGTTTGATGCTCAATTCCCACTTTCTCATAATATTCCCGAAGAGTTTGATTCACAAATTCAGTTCCTTTGTCTGTTCGAATTTGTCTGACGGTGTTTCGGAGCTGAATTTGAATTTTCGTGAGAAAGGTGATGATCATCTGTGGAGCTTGATCTTTACTTCGAAGAAAATAAACCCAAGTCCATCGTGAGTAGTCATCAACAATTACTAAGATGTAGCATTTGCCATTAATCGTTTGCACGCGCATCGGGCCACACAAATCCATTTGAAGAAGATGAAGCACATGATGAGTGATGTGTTCCACCTTTGAAGGAAAATGAGCACGAGTGCTTTTTCCTTGTTCACAAGCTGAACATAGGTGATCTTTAGAATACCGGAATCTCGGGAGACCTTCAACAAGTTTGTGTCGAGCAAGGTTGGTTATGGTTTGAAAGTTTAGATGGGAGAGACGACGGTGCCATAGCCAAGATTTTGTAGATGTAGCCTTTGAGAGTAGACAAATGGGAGATGAAGCAATCATGTCTTGCATGGAGATAGTGTAGAGACTGGATGAGCGTTGGCCAGACATAAGATCATTTCCTTGTAGATCACGAATGAAACAAGTTTTCTCCCTGAAAGCGACTTCCAAATCTCCATCACAAAATTGACCAACAGAAAAAAGATTATGACCGAGGCCTTCCACATAATAAACCCTGCTAATTTCGATGTTGCCATTGATGTAATCTCCGTAGCCCATGATAGCTGCGAAGTGATCATTCCCGAATCTGACAGTGCCAATGAACTTTGCAACAAAGTTTGATAACAGTTTAAGGTTGCCTGTCATGTGTCGGGAACATCCGCTATCAACAATCCAAAGGATGATCTGTATCACCTGCATTACACACAGACGACACAGATGGAATAGAAGTAGATGTAAAACCTGATGAGTTAGAGGGTTCCGAAGCAGTTATAGTTGAAATACACACATCAATGATTTTAGGCATCCATTTAAATCCTAGTGTATTATGTATCCATTTCTGCCATCTCCAACTAGTCTTAGCTTTATTCTTAGTGAATGCACTAGGTGGTACTACATTTCTTGGAGGTGAGACTGGAGCTACAGGGACATCAATGTGTTTTTTAGAATCTAAAGAGGGCGGTTTACCAAGCACAGACTTAGAAGCGGTTGTGGGCTTAGAGGTATTCCGAATCTTAGGATTCCTTAAACGAGACAAGATAGCCTTAGCAACACACTTATCATGACAGTCAGAATGCATACTTTTACGACAAATAACACAAGAAGCATCAGATTGAATATCAAAAGTACTTAAAGGTTCAGCATTAGTTACAACACTTTTTCCATTACATTTGCTAGACACAATATATAAAGTGGGTGCAACTGGAGTCTTATTCAAAGTCCTACGGTGTTCTTCTACTTCAACATTCATTATTTGTCTTTTCTTAGGTCGCAACTTCCTATTCTTCCTTGTATTGCTCATAGGCTGTGAAGTGCGGACGTTTGGAAAAGAGGCAACTATTCCTGTTTCAGTAGAGGGAAGCACATTAGTAACTTGTGTTTTGTCAGCAGGTATTCTGGGGACATGATTGCTAAGTGTTACAGGTGCAACTCTCTTAATGATGCTAGGCTGAACTTGTTCATACTTTCCTAACATTTCCCTTAACTTAAAGATAGTGTGCACCAGTTCTTGATTTTCAGAACGAAGATTTCCAGAAAAATTCATGACTTCTTTAGTGTATGCAAGATAATGATCAAGTTCGTTTGATGCTTCATCACGAGTCTGTTTGAGTAAATCAAATATGACACCATATTCATTTTTAACTTTTGCAAGTTCTTGTTCATATTTTGAGATTTGACACTTAAAAGACATGTTTTGATCATCCAGTTGCGCAATTTTAGGATCAGAAGATTTAGCACGCAACTGGGCGATTTTGTTTTGAAAAACAAGTTGTTGATCGTGAATATCTTTTTGACACCAATTAAGACGACGTTTTGCATTAGAAAGCTCGTTTGACAATCGTTCATTTTCAACTTTTAAAGACTCTTTCTGAAGCACATTATCAGTATTCACAACAATATCAACTGTATCAACGGAATCAGCAGAGATATGATCAGATGCATATGCAACAGATTGTAATAACACAAGATTATTGATTTCAGCACAGATAACGTTTTCCAAGAGTCGATCAACATCTTTTCTCAATAATTTCTTTTTGCGTTTAGTATTTGAAATTGATGTTTCTGTTTTCTCGAAAACTGTTTTCATGAGACCAAGTTCCTTGTGAAAATCCCTTTCCCAATATAGTGCACAAATTTTCAAATTTTTGACATGGGGTAAAATTCTTTTTTGAAAAATGTCTCTTTGTTCTCGTGCCAATGGCGATTGAAAATGTTCAATTTTTATTTCAGACTGAAATTCAATCTCACGTTCCAAAAGTTTGATGTCAGATAAGAAAGTGTCAAAATATTTGATAACACGACAACTTTCGGCTTTAGTTTTTACTTCACTAAGTGAAGGTAAGGGACCATTAATTTGTGCACCATTGTGTTGGGGACTAACTTCAGAAACTGGTGTGACAACCAAAGGTGTGTTTGAAGTATCTTGTTGTGTGACAAAAGTTACGGCTTTTGAATAGTTAAATGGTTTGTTATAAACGACATTTTCCATTTTTGACCGACTCTCGTCATCTGCATCTAATTCTTCCATGCGATTATATTCCACAACAGTCATAATTGAATCATCAATTCTATGTTCTGCACTGTAAACTTCAGGATTTGGTTTGAATGCTCTGTTTGAAAACTTAGGTTTGTAATCAGCAAGAATCGGACCATATCCATTTGGATTTGGTTTAAAAGTAAACTTTTGAATAGTTGTGATTGACTCACCATGTTTATAAACGACATTTCGAAACTCTTTGATTTTGTGTTGTAAGTCGACAATTTCTTCAAGATAGTTATCTATTCGTTTCGTGGAATGCTTTTTGTACTCGGAGAACTTTGTTTGACAAGTTAACAACTCAGCCTTGGTTTTTTGAGTTTCCAAAGTAAGAGCGTTAAGTTGTTGTTTATGTTCATGTGTCATTTGTTCTATTTGAGACAACAAAGCATTCTTCGATGCGGCTAGATCACGTATCTCTCGTTCTAAAGATTTTTCGTTTTGATAAGATTTAGCAAAAGCGACTTCAAAACCTTTTTCACGGTTTTCTTGAGTTTTAAAAACTTCGATTTGTCGAATTAAGCAATCGTTATCCCTGGTTAATAGTGCATTTTGAGCTTTTAATTTCGTGCAAATTTCCAATCGAGAACTTTGGTCTTTAATTAAGGTCAGGAGCTCAGTTTCTCTGTCAGAAAAAAGCTCATGTTGTTCAACGTAAGTCTCAACATGATCATTATTTAGATCCTCAAATATAACCATGGAGTCAACTTGATTATCAATATTAACCATAAGGTCATCTTGATCATCAAATATAACTACGGGATCTATTTGATAATCATCGGAATGAGATGTGGAAGACTCATGTTGAACACTCTGATCCTTGTCAGATGGAGAAAGTGGCGGAGATATCAGGTCATTGATGATAATTGTTTGTTCAGGTACCTGAGACAAGCCGTCAGTGTCATACTGATCGGTGCAAAACCGTCAAGTTTTCTCACGCAGGCTAGCCACTTGTGAATGACCAGCCGTAAGGAACTTAAAACAGCTCACACACCAATTGCAATTTAGATCAGGAGAATACAGTGGATTCCCGGGTCGTTAAGTCCCACGGAGGATGACTGGTGTTTAACACAATCAGATGTCGAATAACCACTAAGGATAGTGATCAGTAGGGATATTGATGGAAAATTACCTAAAGAAAAGATCTACAAATTACAGCGACTTAAATGCAAATTAAAAGAAATTAAAAAGTTAAATTCTATTAAATAAACGCTATCACTATTTTTAAACTGATGTTTTTGTTTTTTATGTTTTTATAAAACTTAATTTAAAACTACGTGACGTACAAATAAAAACGTGAAACTTACACAATATTAATCCTAAAAATATGAAAATGATATTTTTACAAACCTAATGATATAAGAAACTTTTTAGAAAAAGAAAATTATTTTTATAACTATTTATCTAATTATTATTAATTAAAAACTATTTTAACTAATTAATAATAACCTAAATTACAAGAAAATAGAAAATAAAGCTAGAAAAATAAAATTATGACTTGGAAAAATCTAAAATAACAAAAGAGAATTTTCAAAACTATTTTTATATTTTTCTGATTATTTTTCTATTTTTTATGAATTTTAAACTATTAAAAACTAATTAAATTACTAAAAATTACAAAATAAACTATGAAAAATCTGGAAAATTACTTTTTTTACTTTTTATATTTATCTAAACTTAATAAAAATGAAAAATTATTTTTTTGGACTTTTTCTGATTTAATTGTATTAAAAGCTATTTAAAATTACCTAAAAACTGTTTTTAATTAAGAAAAATAGCAAATCTACTTAGAAAAATCTGAAAATTTCAGGAAAACTCTAAAATTATATTTGGAATCTAGGAAAAATGGAAAAACATGGTGTTGTGTGGAAGAAAATGAGACTGCTATGCTAGTGCTTATGAAATAAGCACTTGAATAAGCTAAAGTGTACCCAATGGAAACCAAACCTTCACAGAAGCTATATTTTACTAAAAGAACTCAAAAGCAACCAGTTACAACAAGCTTAAACCTCTGGAATACCAATTGCAAAGATTTGACTTATTTGAGTACTTAGGCTAAAACAGTTTCTGAGTACCAAGTTTGAGCTTATGCACAAGCTTCAAAATAAGCTCAAATGGAAAAACAGAAGTGAGAACCTCAAGATGAACTGGCTAACTATGCTTAAACCAAAGATGAGCCAAAGATAAGCTCTTATGAGCTCTGTGCAACCTATGCAATAGGCTGAGAAAATCTCAGTGGTAACTGAGTGTTGGAGCAGGGCACTTAAGCCCTTTTTGACAAGCTCTGTTGGAGCTTTTAAATAAATTGCAAAATTCCACAAAAATGCTGATAAGAAAGGACACCAGCTGAACTTTTTGAAATGCCAAGTCTCACTGAGATTGGCTCAGAAATAAGCTCATGAAAAATCCTCCTAATTGAGCTCAAATCCACTTTTTCAAAATTTGACTTTTAAGACAGAAGTGAGATGTTGACTAAAGTGAACTTTGATTCCAATTTTAGGACTGATAATGATGTAATATGATGTAATTACACTAATGCAAGCTATGTTTATTGAATCTTGACACAAAACAAGAGATTGCCAATCCAAAACCACAACAGATTAAGCAGTGAGACAGATTTTGATTATGTTTGACTTTTTGAACTAGCAGGCACAAAATAATGACTCAAATGAACACAACTAGACTAAACAATCATGAACCAAAAGGTTTTAACCACTGAATGTACCTATAAGACAGATAAATCAGCAGAGCCAAACACACCTTATGCCAACTGATTTGTGATTAAGATGAGCTAACTACTGAACCAACATATGCTATTGATCAAACTAACTTAACTTATCCTAATTACTACTAATCCAACAGATTTTAACAGATTATGACTACAAATACTGAGTATGCTAAGAAACTTGAAAATCACTTACAAAGGGAACTTTAGCCACAGTGGCTTGAAAACAGAACCAATGAACCCAGAACTGCTAACCTATCAGAACCAACCCATTGAACTTAAAACCAACCCATTTCCATGTCTGCATCACCTATCACCATATCTGCATCAATTGTGCCCTTACTTTGACTTTTGTTGACCAACCATGAGAACTGCTTGTACTGCTTGATAAACTCACTAAAAGCTATAAGAAGCTTCAATGAGCTTATTTGAATTTAGAATTAAGCTTGTTGAAGCTTGGATAATGCAGTTTGATATTTAAAATTTAAACAGTGAACCATGAAATTTAAAACTTAACATAAGCTTGAATCAACACTCAAAAACTTAGTACAATGATCTTTCAACTTTTAAGCTAAATTAAAACATTGGTCTTAAAAACGAAATACATGAAAACTAAAAATTAACTACTCCTTTCTCTGTTGACTCTTCCTTCTCTTTTATGCTTCAAAAATGTTCCACGTGGCCTTCTGATTGATTCCCACCTCTTCTCTTGACCAATGGGAGAGTTTTGAGTGTATTGGTCGTTTTTATATTTTTGGCGGGAAGGGTGTATTTGACTTGTAGGCTTCTGAAACAAGCAAGTAGGGGGGGGGGGTGGCATTAATTGTGGGGGGTGGATGATGATGAGGGTGGTGGAAAAGGTGAGGTGATGGGAGGAAAGCAGGCAAGTTGTAGGGATAAGGTGTTGGGGAAGATAAACAGTGGGGGCGGGTTTTTTGCTTTGTTTGACTGTGTTTGACCAAGGGGTCAAAATAGGGAGGTCACTGGCTAAGGCAGGGGGTCAATATGGGTAATATGGCAGGGGTCACAACTCCTTTTTGACAAGTCTTAGGCTTAGTTTAGACAAGGACTTAAGTTGCAAATCTGAAATTATGAAGGACCAATCCTGTAATTTTCCAAACTTGTTACAAGGGACCATTATTGACAAGTCCCAATAGTACAAGGACCAGATTTGACAATTTCAATTTTCCAGGGACCAAACTTGACATTTTTGAAACTTGAGGGACCTTTTCTGCCATTTAACAAAAGATTTATTCAAGGACTATTTTTGACAATTTAGAATATTTCAGGGACCTTGAATAACATTTTTCTTTATTTTGTTTTACCAGGGACTGTTTTTGACAACTTTTGAAACTTGGGGGACTAAAACTGCCAATTATGCAAACTTTATACGTCTTTCACCAGATTTTGATATTTTTGCATTTAAAACACATAAAACACTTATTTGTGATATTTTTATCATTTTGATGTATTTTTGAGTGTTTTCAGATGTTTTTGCAGTTTAAACAGTACAAAAATGATGAGTATTTAGACACTCATCACATACACTGGGCCTGTATCACTCATGTGTAGAGCTTGCATTTGTGCCATCAACATCACTGCTGCATTAGCCTGCAAGTCCTCCATATTATCATCTGAGTCTGCATCTGCCATAAAGCTCTATTCCTTGTTGTTAAGAGTTCCACCAGCTTCATCCTTAAGAGCCAAGAGCAAAGCCTCTTTGAAATAAGCACTGCCTCTTGTCCTCGGCTTAGGACATGCATTAGCCAAATGACCCTTCTCATTACAGTTATAGCATCGAAGACCATTAACCCCATTATGAGCATTCCCCTGTTCAACCACTTGAGCTCTCTGCTGCTGCGGAGCACCGATGTTATTCCTTCCCATAGCATTGAACCCTTGACCACCTCCCATCTGACGACCATAACCGCGATTTTGAACTTCAACGCGTCCATTGTTCACAACAGCCTGATTCCTTGTATTAGATGAAGAACGAATGTGGTTGTTGGATTTGTTTGTATAACGGCCAAATGCTTTAGCAATCATAAAAAATCCTTGTTGCAATTCATCGAAAGCAGCAAAGTCCTCATCAGCTTCACTGTAAAGTGCTTGAGCATTGTTGTTGTTGTATGGAACCAATTGGTTTTGTTGAGGTTGTTGCTGTGATTGATCATGTGGCGTAAAGGTTGCAGTTGGTTGAGGAGCTGGTTGCTGAGTTGTTTGAGGAGGAAGATTAGTTTGAGCCCACAAAGCAAGTTGTTGATTATCAGGAATTGTCTGTGAAGTTGGGAGTCCACGGATAGTCCTTTCTTTGTCAACTTCTTTTTGGTGAGGCTTCAAATAGTCGTACAACAATCCGTATGTAGCATGATGAAGGTTCTTAGCTTGGCGGAGAAAAATGACATACTTCTCCCATTCCGGACCAAGACTACTTAGGAACTTTGTGTTGACAGCAATTCGAGGCATGATGATATTGTGTTTGTCCAAATCATTAATGATGTCTGAAAAGCGATGATGATATGACTCTAATGTCTCTCCTGGTTCAATCATGAAGTGTTCATAAGCCAAGTAGATTTTGGATTCCATGTCTTCCTGATTGAGTGTTGTGCCTTCCATAAGAAGATGAATATGTTCCCATATTGCTTTTGCAGTCTTTTGAGCATTAACACTTCGAAGGATTGGATTTGGTAGTCCTAAAAGGATGTATTGCATTGCAAGTTCATCGGCTTCATAGTGTAGAAGTTGATCACCAGTGAGGTCTGAAACAGTAGCAATGTTGGTGACAACATCTCTTGGTGGATTAGCATCTGGATCTGCGGGTGTGACAGTAGTAGGCATCTGAAATGGACCTTCCATAATGACCTTCTTTAAGAATTTTCCATGTGGTTTCTTTAGATCACAAAACCTAAAGAACCAAATCACCCATTGATCATAGTTCCCGGGAGTGAGCATTGGAGGTCTATCAAGTGAGCCAGCTTCATGAATTGATTGTTGGCTGCTTAAGGCTTCACACATCTTGCCAAACCATGTCGGTTCCTTCATAGTATTCCTGGATGGATGTTGATTGTAGAAGTTTGTGTAAGGTTGTACTTGAAGGCTTGGTGGTGGTTGAACCATTTGTGGTGGTGGAATTGCTCCAAGTTGTGGAGCATGTTGTTGATTAAATTGTTGTTGATAAATTGCTTGTTGATGATTAAATTGTTGATGTTGTGGACTTAGTTGTTGTTGTTGTTGTTGTTGATGATAAGTGTAGGGAAAATAGTTAGAGTATGGGGGTTGTGACATGTTGAAAAACTATTGTTGTTAAATGGATCTTTGTAGTCGAATGAACCTTTGTTGATGAAGTATCCTTAGGCGTAGAAATCACAATAAAGCCAAGTAGCACTTATGCGTAAAAACACCAAAGTTACGCGTAACAGGAAAAGTTACGCGTAGGTTTAGCTTACGCGTAAGTAAGGAGAAAAGCCCTAAAGTTATGCGTAAATAGTAAGTTAGGCGTAGAAAACTTAGGCGTAGGATTAACTTATGCGTAAGACAAAGCTTAGGCGTAAGATAAATCTTATGCGTAAAAGGTCTACGGTAAGCTTATGCTTATGCGTAATTTTAGGGTTTTTGCCCAAGTGATCTTTTACACTATCACACTATCCAAAGTCGACGTATTTTCAGGCTTATCCAAGCAAGAAAACACGGAGTAAACCACGAAAACTGAAGATCAAACCAAGGAGTAAGTTACGCATAGTTTTAGGGTTTTGTTACGCGTAGAACTACTCGTAAGATGACTTTTGCCCAAAGATGTTTCTAAACCAGATTTTTGTGATGAAATAGCTTCAATATCACCAAAATAACACAAAAGTGTGAAACTTGATGATCCAAAGCGTCTAAAACAGTTACGCGTAGAACATGTACCACGTAAAAAATCAAGCTCAAAAACAATGATCCACACGTAAAGGTTGAAAATTTTTGCCAAAAACAGTTATTTTAACACCTTAGAACGTTGAAAGTACAAGAATCTTGGATTAAAAAGTGTAAAAAATGTGTTTTTAAGCGAACCAAAGTTTTAACCACGTTTACGCGTAAGACCAAAAACAAAAGCTTAAAAAACAAAAGTGTTCACCCAACTATTTGGCGATTGATACTACTGTTAGGTCACCATATATGTAACACAAGCATCAATATGTAGAAATAAGAAAGAGATGAAGGCGGATGAACAATAACACACACAAACACACACGTATGATATGGAAAGGTTACGCGTAAGAGTATGAAAGTGAAATGAATTGAACAACCAACCTTCTAAGGAAGGTTTACATGTGTTTATATAGGGGAAGGAACTAGGGCAACATCCAAGTTCCCTTCCTTTCCTATATGGGCTTGGGCCTAGGCTTATGGGCCTTCTACATAAGCCTAAGGCTAATTACTAACATAAAGGCCATATTAAGCTAACTATTACATATGAATTACTAACACTTGAATTAAGGTTTAGGAGTGATTCCAACAGTTATTGTTCTATTTCGACATTGGGTTGTGCTTAATTTTTCTTAATTTTGTGCTTAATTTAATCGTTGAATTTAGTTGCTTACGTAAATAGCAGTCTAGATACATGTTATGGGAGTCATAGTCGTAAGTTTGCACCCAAACTATCATCAGGTAATGTCAATGCTTGACCAACATTTTATTGTTCTTATCTAGCTAATACTTAGTTATAATGGTGTTGATTGGTGTAATATGTGTTTTATTTGGTTATTGTTTTGTTTCGATATTGGTGTGTTCTTAATTTAGCTTAACTTTGAACTTAATTTAATCGTTGAATTCTGTAGCTTACGTCACTAGATACATGTAATGAGAGTCATAGTCATAAGTTTGTATCCAAAACTATCATCAGGTAATGTCAATACTTGATCATCATTTGTTTTGTTCTTATCTAGCATATACTTAGTTATAATGGTGCTGATTGGTGTATTAGGGTGTTTATTTGGTTATTGTTCATATTTGGCATGAGGTTGATTATGATAAATGCAAAAAATTAAAACAAATAATTTAAACAAGTCAATCCTAACAATTAAATACAATATTTAGTTTTCATTTATTATCTTGATATCTATCAGAAACATACATATCCAAAACCTGTTAATTGACACCCCTAATTAAAATAACCTAGATATGGGAAGAAGTAAAAAAATGTATTATGTTTGCTAACTAATAAACGAAATAAAGCAGACAAATACAATCAAGGATGGAAACGATAAGAAGCAGAATCATAGGAAATTAAATAGAAAGGAAAATAGAGAAGCATACTTCCATTAGCAAATTAACTTAGATGACAATTAACATTACTATTAGTTTTATGGATATAAATTAGTAGTCGTGAGTTAGGATCAAACTCGAGACCACGGGATTGCACGCTTTACGTATGAGAATTAAAGTTAATAATTAAATATAAAATGTTATATTTATTTATTAATTACACGAAATATATAATGAACGTTAAGTTAATTAAGTGTAATGGACTAATGATCGTTAAATGTTAAAGGAAGGACTAAATATGAAATTAGATGTCAAGTAGGTTCTAGAAACCTTGTGGGTTTCCTAAACCGATCAGATAGGGGTTTCCTAAACCCAAATCAACCCTAACTTGGACACTAAATTTCTTTGGGTATATATACAAGGCCTAGGGTCTTTGTAAATCATCTCTTGTACTCCTAAACCTAAAACCTAAAATTGTTTGTGTGTGTTTTTGGTTCCAAACGATCGTCCCCTTCTCCAAGGGATCGATTACTTTGTTTTTCCTTAACAAAACATTTTGTGTTAATTAAACTAACATCTACTTCAATTTGTTAATAGTACGTGTGTACAAGAACGTGGTACAATCACACTATTGATTGTATCTTGGATTGCATTACAAAAATGGTAAGGGGTAATTCTTATAATCCTATAAACCCTAATTAGGGTTCACCACTTGCTAGTTTTGTGGAATTCATTCTTGATCGGCTTGAATCAAAAAGGTACGCATACTTTATGTTTATGTTAGTTAATTATTCATTATTCGTTCCTATACGCTTCCGCATGTTCTTGATGTTTTATGTGTTTTATATATGATAATCATGTTATATAATTGCAACAGTGGTATCAGAGCCATTGGTTTAATGAGTAATTAATTACTAAACACGTAAAAAATGAATATTATATGTTGTTTGATATGATTGTTCTACGGTTTTGGTTTTGATTATGTAAACCCTAATTTTAGGGTTAGGGCTTTTGCTCTAATTGGTTTTAAATATTTTTTTGAATCGACCAAAATTTTTTTATGGGTCGATACCCTAAATTTTTTTTAGTCGATTTCTTTAAATTTTTTTAGGGTTTATATTAATTGTTATGTTATCTATATCGAAACCTAGAATTAATATATTTGTTACGTGATAAATTCATGAATAAAGTGTTATGTGACATGGAATTGTATGCGATCTAGTGACAACGTGAATAATTGTTATGTTAAATCCATGAAAACGTGCATGTTTGGCATGGATTATTGTTGATATATATTTAATTGTTAAGATTGGTTATGCGAAAATTAATTGTTAAGTCTTATACACATGTTTATTGTTTTGATAAATCTTGAATTGGGGAATACCTCAATAATATTAATGAATCAATTATGTGCAATTTGATATATTTTAATTATGGCTTATGCAATCGATTCGTCGATGTATGTGGCTCACTTTCAATTGTGGGAGTGAAAGCCCTAGTTAATATATACGTTAATTAACCTAGATATTGTTTATTAATAGGTTTTATCAAATAAGTTGCATGTGGCTACTTGTTTGCACGTATTAATTGTTAGTTATGTGCGCATTGTTTTAGTTGTTTATTTTTTATTGTTACTTGTTTGTTTATTATGTGCGACAAGTTTTAAGCAAAGGGTAATTTTGAATTAAAAAATAAATTGGACTAAACAATGGTGAAATTTGATTTTTTTTTGAAGAGTTAAATTTTCAATAAGTTTAATTGATTGATGGTTTTGGTACAAATAGTGAGAACGGCTCATCCAATTTTGACAAACTATAAGAGGGGTACAAGGAGGGGAACGCATTAAATTGTGACCCGACAGAAGGAGGTTATTGCTTCAGCGCTAACCAAATTCTCTGCTTCTTTGTGCGTCAAATTGGAGTTACCAAGTAGGCTATAAATGTACAAAATCATCTTAAGGGCGAATTAGTTTTAATTCCATGCGCCACTTTTGTGGTAATTATCCGAAACACTAAGTCTTTAGACTTATGCAAAAGTACGATATAATGGACGATAATTAAAGGTAAATTCTTTGATTGGCGAAACCAATACCTCAATCAAAACTTTGATAATTTGATATTTACGAATTGGTTAATAAAAAGTTTTTTTTATTATAAAAACTATTGATACGAAGTTGTATGCATGCTTCTTCGTACATGTTTGATTTGACACCATAAATCAAAACTAGTACCTTTTTAAAATTAAGTTAAGTGCCATCTAGTTAAGGCTGCCCCCAGTAAGGAGCCCCAATCCCCCTCATTTTCCCTGCCACGTCAGCTTTCTCTTTCCAGCGACCTTCAGGTGATTGGGTGCCCCAGTAAGGGCGACAAGAAAATAAATGTTTTGATAGTAAATGCACACAAAAATTACAAAGAAAATGTCGATCGTGATCGTGACCAAGTTGGGAGAACTATTGGAGCCGATCGATTCGCCACATCAAGGACGATCGATCCCCTAATCGATCGAGGCATGCCTCGATCGAACTACTGCAAGCAGCCTAAAGGAACACTCGAAGTTGCAATTTACGTCATGTGGGAAATTAGCGAGATTGTGATGAAAAGGTAAATCTTCATGTGAAGTCAGACCTTGCATGGACATATTTGCAGTTCTTTAAGTTAGACGACTTAAATTGAGTAGTAAGTGAGACCTGGACTCAAGGCACAAAATGAGACAAAACATGTTTACATTTGCAATAGCGTTGGAAAATGTAAATTCCATAATGATCTAGGAATTGGAAAATGTTTGTCAAATATTGTTTCACAGATTACCTTATTATGTGCTTTCGTTACTAACAGATCAACTGATGTAATGGAACTATGATAGTTTGGATCCTAGTTTTCGAGAAAATTCTATGGTTATATGAATATTACCTTGGGTATTTTATTTTTATTGAAAAGTTTAATTATCAAAAATACTAAAATTGAATTTTGAATTTTTTTTAAATGTATTAATGCAACATTAAAACGTAAACGTAGGTTATTCTTGTATTAGTAAATTGATCTACACCTGTAAGGGTTTTTGGTAGAGTCAACTTTGCTAAAAGAATAAACCTAGTCCTCTTTTCATAAGAAAAAGTGAGATTCAATCATATTCCTTTTCATGAATGAGAAAGGTATGATAGGACAAATTTGAATTGTCTAAATTCTAAATACCTAACTCGTAAGAAAATTTTAATAGTTAAGAAAATTGTATATTTTCTGAGTTATTAAACTAGAAGCTAGACTAATTTACTGCAAAATTGGTAAAAGACAACTATCATATTTTATCTAGTTGTTGTGCTTTGACCATTTAAAAGTACTACTTACAATTGTTGGAATGGTAGAACTATTAAGAAAGAAATTGCATGCCCAATTTCCTAAGTTAATAGCATTGATGGATAATTCATTATCTACATAGTAGAATACACTCTTTTAGTACATAAGTAATTGTTATGTATGGATTTTCTCAAAAGTGTAGGGAAGTAAATAGAACACTATTTTCTTTCACTGGTTAATGAAACTCTTACAATGTTGTCAAATCCAGTGGGAGTATTGTGTTCTTAATACTGAATAAGGAATTAATGTAATGACCTCTAATTCAGTGGGAGTTACAAGCTTTGTCATTTTGGTGGTAACCCAAATTATCTCTACAATGTCTTAAGATAATTACTTTCCACTTGTAGACACTTATGTTGTTAGGATTCAGAAAATCCATAATGAAGAGTCGGTCACCCCAACTATTATCTAGCATAAGTTAGCTCGTAGACATATCGTTATTTACGTGTTTATTAGTGTTGTTTAGTTTAGAGTAACACCGTGGAGGAAGGACGGGTCTTTACCCACTGTATGCCTGATCCACAGTCCGACAGGAGGACATATTTGCTGTAACTATAAATACCCCTTCCATCCTTGGAAGGGGTGGTGCTTCATTCTTAATCTAATATTCTCTTTTTTGTTTATCTCTCTAGAAACACCCTCTCCTCTCTTCATCTCTCTAAAACCATGGCTTTCTTGTATCATCACCATCCAAGGCCATCCGAATCATCATAACACAACATATGTAAGATCCTACAAATGGTACCAGAGCCAAGGTTTTGTGTTTTGATGATTTAGTGTGGTTTTTCGTATCATGTGTAAACTGTTTTTGGAAGTCTCTTGCTTTTATGTTCCAAACAGTTTTATGTATACTTTTGTGACGTTTTTTTTTGTATACTTTTGTGATTATTGTGGGTAAACAGTTTATCAGTTTTATGTATACTCTTGTGGTCAAACATGGTCAAAACGGTCTATCTTGGTGTCTTTATGATGCATTTTCTGGGTTTTGTATGAAGCTGAACGGTTTTTTGGTCGGAAAAACTCGCCGGAAAAATGGTCAAAGGGTCAAAACCCTATTTTTACGCATAAGAAGCCTTCTACAGTGTTATTTACGCATAACTGTGAAGTTATGCGTAAGGAATTGTTACGCGTAGGTTTTTACGCATAAGCCTATTCTTACGCATAACCTTGACCAGGCTTACGCATAAGAATGGTTACGCGTAAGAGCTCATGCTTCTACGCATAAGCATAAGTTTTTACGCCTTAGACCTTGTTTACGCATAAGGTTTGGAGAAATGAAAAAGTTATGCGTAAGAATGTTTTTTTACGAGTAAGAGAAGAAGAAAGCTATTATGCGTAGAATGATATAAGACCTCAACCACAAAACAATACCATTTACCAAACAATAACTTGACCTCTGTTTCAATCATACATCATCAGTCCATAGTTTTCAGTTAAAGAAAACGTGAAGCATCGAAGCAGCTATAACTGATCCGAAACAAACATCCTACATCTAAACATACATCTCCTCAACACCAATCTTACATAATCGAAATTAAAAACTAATGAGATCTCAGTTTTGTTCTAATGTTTCCTCAAATCTTTTAAAGATTTTTTGTTTGAACATCACCATCATCGATCTCTTTCAAAGCATAGGCTTCTTTTCATATCCGAATATATAAAGATTGAGGTATAACAATTGTGTTACCCTCATTCTTTGATTCGTTCATGTCCAACACCAATCATCTTCGACTCGAATGGTAAAAGTAAAATCAATTGAATAATCTCAGATTGTTTCGTGTCATTGAATGTCAAATCTGACCTTAAATGTCCTTAGCACGAAACATTCATCATAGATTTTTCTGAAGACTATGCTTCAATTAATATACGACAAAGAAGATAGTCTCATAACAATTATGTTATGCACTATATTCAACTCGTTCAAAAACATCAACAAACAATAACCAACGATTATCAAACCTACCTTAGACCCCGAGAGGATCTTAAAGCCTTCGTCTTGATCTCTTGATTCTTATTGAGCAGAAAATGTAATATAAGTACGGTGATGATGTAATTGTTTGATGTTTTTCGATTGAGGTAGTATGATTCATTGAGATGAGATTTATTATGATGGAGAGGTTATAAGGTTTGATGGAGAAAGCAGGTTTGTGAAAGGAGATGAGAAGCATAATATTTTTTTCCAGATCTGTTTGTAGGTGAGATAAGATAGAGGCGTACTACATAAGCAGATTTTTTAGGTTTAGGTTAAGTGAAATAAAAAGAGTATGAAACGTTTTATATTTAACCGAATATGGAAAATGATTGGTGGGCCTTGAGCAGTTATGTAACCGGTATTAACCTTGTGATTGGTTCGGGCTATTAATCTTGAATGTGGACTGGGCTTCAATGTTACTCTATTCTTGAAGTGGATCTATGTGACACTAAACTGAACTGATATAGGAGGCGAAAGTGGATCTATAAAAATATAGTTATCCGAATTTTTTATGAAAATGTTTTGGTGTATCGGCAATGAGTGGTATTTTGGTATTAGTTTCACGAGGGATACATAATTCATGGCTTGAGCGAAAAAGTGAAAAATGACTACGGGGTTTTTGTACGGTATTATTGATGCGAAATTGAAGTGACGTTATCTCCATATGTGGTCATTACTATTAGCCGGTGAATCAAAAAAGGTTCATTTACAACAATTCTCTTGGGATATTCGACGCCACAGAACGTCAATGATACTTCACAGTCTAAGCAAAATCTTTCAAGAATATTCAGCGTCAGTCATGATTTTTCAAGATGTTTGCTTATGACAAGAACTTCTCGTGCAAATGGTCGTACACGTTATGATGCTTCCAAAAGTTCGAAACCATCATGGGGGAGAAACGTGTCTTTGATGTGTTACGGTTAACCTCCAGGGAAAAGGAGTTTATACTACTTGACTTAGTATGGTTTTTGAAGTTGTCTACATTTGGGTAAAGAATTGTTGTTGAACCGCTGCATGTTCCCCTAAAACAGATATTCACCAAAACCAAAGTTGTCTTAACACATTCAAGCTGACATTGTTTACGGTTTTGTCTTGATTTTGTAAAATCCCGCGAAAGAAATTATATCTCGGTTTAAATCATAGACTTGTAAAATCCCGTAACAATGGAAACATCCTGGTAAAAGTAATGAGCATTTCCGGATCTATCTTGCGGTTTATTCTTGGTCTTGTAAAATCCCGCGAAAGAAACTATTTCTCGGTTTAAACCATAGAACTGTAAAATCCCGTATTGATGGACCATCCTGGAGAAAGGAAGGTGTATTTCTGGATCTTATCTGATGCTGGTACTACGGTCTCTACTTCGAAGAAGGGATAAAAGGGTGTACTTCATGAATTGGATGTGTGTTTGGATGTTCGTCATGGCAGTTTGGTTACTACATGGTTTTACGGGGTTATGTGCTTCTTACCATGGTCGGGATGAAACCATTATCATAGTTCACTTAAAACGTCAAAGGAGGCTAGATTTGAACTTTTAACCAGAAGATGTGACAACGGCGTTAATTCAGTATTATTTATTTGAGGTCGAAGTGAAATATCACGGGCGAGTGTACTTAGTATCTGAAGGTATCGGGGATGGTTGGATGAAGATTCTTCGAGATCCTTGTTCGAGCTTAATCAAAAACGAAGACTTGGAATTCTAGTTATTTTTGGGTGACTTTTTCCTTTTCTTTTACCACTTGGGGGAATTGGGCTCACAACACCACTAAATAACTATCACTTTAAGGAGTTACGTTGTAGTGCTCAGTGTCACATTGAATTGTGGAGTTTCAAGAGGTGATGTACATCTGTTACTTGATGGTTGGTTGGTTGAAGAGTATAGAGTACTTAGAGATTCAAATGAGCATGAATTCTTGGCACCGCTCTTTGTTACATATGTGCAAGCTTAAGTCACGAGTTCGGGTTAGTTTACTTCAAGGTCAAATTCATCATATTGGGTTTTCTCCATCAGTTGTCATGACAAAGAGCCTACTGAATGATAATGGGGTTGATTACAAGTTTTGCCAAAGAGAGTTGAAAAGAGAGAGATAATGACGTTTGAACACAACAGTTCAAGCCTCATACTCAAAGAAAAGAAAGGTGTACGCTTCAGTGCGCTTTATCTTCAAAAGAAGAGAAATCTTCTTATTATGACCATTCTCATCAACATGCTTCATACTATTTCCATGCGCTTCAATTATCAAGTGAATCGGGCTACCGTTGATTGTTCTCTTATTCCACTTGCTCAACTATAATGACGATGGCGACATCATGTGCTAATTTTGCGGGGGAGAAGTGTGAGTAGACTACATTTGGATGATTTCACTTATTTAGTCAAGAATGGCAACTTCGTCTGCAATTCTAGAGGGGGAGAAGAAGTATGATGACACTACATGTTGTGTTATATGAGAATAAATGGTCAAACGGCTTCTAACTCATGTAAGAACCGAGCTTCTTCTTATCGGGTCATCTTTACATAGAGTTTTCTTCTAAGAGTCGTTAGTTGACATCTTCTCACGAACTGATGAGTTTAATGACAAAGTGCTTCCGGTTAATGCTTCACGTGCACATCAACATGATGATTCCGAACAACCTTCTGTTCTTGTTTGATGTGATTGTTTGTTTGGTGTTACCACTTCGTGTGTTCGTTGCGGGCTGATTGTTGATTTCCTTGATGAACATCTTTCTGTTCTTGTTTGATTGGGAGGGATCTTAATTAAGGGGATTTGCAAGAGGTAAGTTAATTGGGATGCTTTTTGGTGTGTTGAAGATGTTGACCTTTTGATCCCCAACTGGACAATCTTGAAGAAGGTCGAGTCTACAGTCGGTTCTACATTTTCTGCTACATGTTAGAAGACTAAAGACGAGTTGCATTTAACGATCTAAAGACTTCTTCTTATTCTGGGCATTTATCAAACAGAATGTCGGTTTAGGGGAGAGCAATAATTGGGGGAGAGTGAAATGTCGAATTTAATCCCCAATTAGATTTGCTCACATTGTTTCTTCAGCAAGTTGATTCTCACAGATATATCTGAGCTAATGATGTTCTTCTCAACAAATTACAAGTATTTGGGCTGATAATATGTTGCTAATTCTGAAGCGTCAAAACCAGTAAGGGGGAAGGAGACACACATATAAACACAAAGCGAGTAAACTTGATGAACTTAATTCTTCTAAGTGATTGAAGATATCCCGGGAAGACAAATGTTATGACCGCAGAGAAACTCAAGGTTTTACTCATCAAGGCGTTTAGTGTTATAATTCCAACTACGTGGGGGAAGTGATGTTAGTAAAAGTTCCTGAAGATAAATGAGGTTCACAAGTACGACATATTCAGGGAAGATAAATGTGTAACATGAGGGAGATGTTATCAGTTATTCTCTCGTTGGGAATGTGTGTACTTCGGATTCTTGAGCTTCATACACATTCATCAGGGACGAAAGATGTGAACATAGGGGAGGTGTTCTTCATTACCCTCATGATGTGTATTCGGGAGAGTTCTTGGATATTGGTGTACTTCGGATTCTTGAGCTTCATACATATTCATCAGGGACGAAAGATGTGAACATAGGGGAGGTGTTCTTCATTACCCTCATGATGTGTATTCGGGAGAGTTTTTGAGCATTATTCTAAGAGACGGGCTGCATCATTTCAACTACTCGGGGGGAAGTGTTCTCTTGACACCTTTTGGAATGGATTGCGTCAGACTTCAGTGGTTATGAAATTTGAGAAGATTATTTATGAGTGGGATGATACGTTGCTGTTCTTTTGGATGATATAACCTCGAACGAAGAATCACAATGATTATTCTTAAAAGGAGCAGCAAGTTCGATGATAATGGTGTGATTCTTTGTACACCTGGCTAAGGAAAGCTTGAAAGAAAGCTTTGAATCTGCTCAGCTAAAGGATTTTAGGTTTGGGGGGAAGCTGCCAAAGTCTCACTTTCAGATGGTTCAATTTCTTTCAATTCAAGAGCCCTTGGAAGCTTTGGTGGTGAATGTTTAAAGAGATGATGACTTCTATCTTCTACAACGGGGTTGTTCGATATCCTTATCTCGGTACTCGTATCATCATCTTTCTTAAACTATATCATCTACTCTATCTTTGTATATATTTATCTGAAAAATAAAATACAAAAATATAAAACCAACAAAAAGAAAATAGAAAAATATAAAACCATCAAAATCCCATAAAAATCAGAAAATTTCAAAAAAAAAGAAAAAAAAAATACCAAAAATATGTTTTCACATGACATGTCTTCTGGTATCGATAACATCTACGGTCTTAGAAATGTCATTCAATAATGGCACGGGACTTTAGATGAAGTTCGAGTAGGATGTGTAAATATTTCTTTCTAAACATGTCTCAAAAAAAAAAAAAAAAAAAAAAAAAAAAAAAAAAAAAAAAAAAAAAAAAATGGCTTACAGTTATTTCAGACTGTAACCCGCTCTTCAAATAATGGCTTGCAGTTACTTTAGACTGTGACCCGTGCTTAAAACCATGGCTTGCTATTATTTCAGATAGCAACCCGCTCTTCAAGAAAAGAAAGTGTTGCGCTAAACCAATTTTCAAATATTTCGTGCACTTATCCTAAAAACAATTTAAGGAAAGTATGTCGAAGGACTGCTGTTCCTACACAAATGTTTTTCCGTCTAAAATTCTTCAAAAAAACATTTGTTGTTGTCTACAAATGGTGGTTAATGAGTTGCTTTAAAAACAATCAGATTCAGAGTTTTTATAAAAATTGAAAACTCAATCAATGACTCCAGTGCTTTTAAACTTTTTAGAAAATGAGTCATTGATTGAGGGGGAGAATGTTTTCAAATCTGTATCATCTAACGAGATTATCTTAATCATCCTACGTGCTTATCTGAAAAAATATAATTGCCTATGTTGAAGGACTAGGTTTCTAGGATGTGATTGTTAGGATTAGATGATTATAGATTGATTAACACATTATTCCCATACCTTATATGATCTGATTGTTATGTTGCATTGACTTTTAGTAGTCGATTGCTGTTTGGGTGATGTCGACCACCATATATCTGTATGTGTGTTCACTAACGTATGCAGGTATATTGGTATATAAGAATGTCCCCGATCCGGATCCCACAATTGAAGATGATTGGATGCCGAAGGAAATGGTAACTATATCTTGGGTTTACAAATGAAGAAACGGAGCTTAATTGGACTTCTATGGAGAGTTGGCATGGAACAATGCAACGGAAGAGGTCTCACTGCATCAGCAGATGGTTTTCTTCAGCAAGTGAAGAAACGGAACTTAATTTGACCCCAGTTGGCATTAAAATGTAACGTAAGAAGTCTCACTGCATCTGCAGACGGTTTTTCTTCCAAGCCCTACAGCAACAACATCAACATAAGCTTCTCAACCACCTAACGTATCTTTGTGTAGGATACCATTTTTAAACAATTTTGAAAAATTTGATTAAAATTGTTTTGAAAATGGAAAAATATTGTTTTTGAAAATAAATTAGACTAAATTTTGAAAATCACCGGACTTCATTTTATCAAAAATATAAGTCACTCAATCATCGACTACTGTCATGGATTGATGGGGAGAGTGATTTAATTTAAAGTATTTTCGAACAATATATCTTCAAAAGAGTCCGTTTATACGCTAAAATGTGGTGATCTAAAGATTTAATGTTATGTCATGGTATGATTTTCTTTAAAACTCAAAGATCTGTCAAAATGAAATTTTTTCTGTTCTTGTTTGATTGTGAAATTGTTTTATTTTACTTAAAAGGTCTCTTAAAGCTATCATACCTAACACTAACAATCTTTAATGTCGAAAAACTGTTCCTTATCTGTCATTTTTCAAAAACAAATCTTGCCACGTCTTTCCCCAAAATTTTCCAAAATTTTCTAAATGATTTAAATCCTTTGGGATCACAAATCTCAATTGGTTTGAAATTTTTGATCGGGGGAGAGATAGTAATTTAAATCTCTTATTTGTTTAAATGGAATCGGTTTTAGTCCTTTATAGGCACTCATGCCTCCATGTGCCAAACGATTTCAAATACACAATGCACATGTTGAGGAGGAGGATTTATCCAAAAACAAGATGAGTATTTAAACCTGGCCACATATTCTCCCATGTTTTCTAAACCTTATTAAATCACTTGGGATCCAAAATCTCAAAGGGTTTGATATTTTTGATCGGGGGAGAATTTGTGATTTAATAATGAAATTTGATAAAGGATGATCGATTTGATTCAAAAGTGCTAGTTCTCTCTAATATGTGCTAAACTCTTTCGTTTATCGATGCACATATTGAGGGGGAGCAAATGGTTTCTTAATGGCTTTTGTAATCGTGGATGTACTTCAAAAGAACTCTTGCCTCTATGTGATAAAATGATTTCAAATATCCTATGCACATATTGAGGGAGAGAATTTACCAAAGAAAATCAAAAGGCTTTTTTCTAAAGAAATTGTGATCAAGAAATTATTTCAAAGAACTCTTGCCTCCATGTGCCAAACAATTTCAAAATCATATGCATATGTTGAGGGGGAGCATTTCTAAAAGATCACAAACAGTTAAGGTACAAAATGCTTTGATCTCGTATCACAAGTACCTTGATTGATTTTCCAAATGATTTTTCAATTGGTTTCAAGAAGGAAAGAACAATACCAAAAGACCGACCAATTTACTTTATGCATGGTGTTATAAGGATGGTTAGGTTAGGTATTTGTTCCCACAATCCCGCCAGAGCCGGAGGGATCTACCCAGGGACAATCCACTAGATAGTGTAGAGTCCTTAGGTATATAGAAAAAAGGAGAAAAGTGAGAAATGGGAAGAGTGCGGACTGAGATAGAGCTAGTACTGGAATAAACCCAACAAGGTTCTAGTAATGAAGTCTCGGTAAGCACTGAAGGGGTTGAAGAATGAAAAAGTATTGAATGTGAAAAGGGTGAAAAGAAATAGCCCTCCAAGAATTCAACCTTAGGGCAAAAACCGGGTTCAATACATATGCTACTGGTGATTACTCAGGTAACACTAGTATTGAAGACAAGACATCATGGACCCAGCGATGCACTGCACTAAACTTCCCAAGCTACTCAAGTTCCTCTTAAAAGGACTTGTTTCATTCTCACGGGGAACCCACATAATCTATCGACTTTCTCTTAGAGATTGTTGATATTAAAGAAGGAGATCCTCTCCCTAGTCTCCGGCATAGGAAACCAAAAATGCACAATTGAGTCTAGAGCCAAGAGATCATTCACAATATCTCATTAGGACACAAAATTAATGAAGACTTGATGTTTCACACAATGTGGAAAGTGAGAATAAATATTAAGAGTCCTACGCATTATCCTTGTGGTATTGCCAGAACATCCGAGTGATATTTTAAATATTAACGATGAAGATGGAAATCCTTCTAGAGCCAACATCAAACAAGCTCTTGGTGGGTGACATGTGAGATCTTGCAAAAAGATCAAGCTTGTGACAACTGGATAGAAACGATGGGGCGATTCATTCTTGAATCAACCTTGGTCCAGGAAATGAATTGACGAATACCTTTGAAAAACCGGTCGTTGTGCTTAAAAGTTCTTTTCCATAGCACATCGACTGTGTATTAATGTTTCAAAATTAAAGGGTATTTATGATTGATAATTGATTTTTCATAAAACCTTCGTTGTATTGCAAAACACTTTTTATTAAGCAATACACGATTTTTTTCAAATCACTTTTCATCAATCAGTGAATCTCAATTCGCTGGTTCACTCACTCCGTGTTGTCTTCTTTGAGATGTTCTGGTTTGAGAACAGCTAGAGCAGCTGCGAAACCCTGTCAAGGAGATTCTTCAGAATTATACCTGATCACAGGCAGTACTTGTACTGATCAACGGGGAACCGTGGGCCATGTACCTCAATTCAATGAAAGTGGTCAAAGACACTTTCGTGTGTTTTATTGCTAACTGTTGTTTGCAGGTACATTTGGACGGTTACAGCTGATCGATATTGAGAAGTTAATTCATAGCCACATGCTCACAGCATCCACACTTAATTAAAGAAATCATGACAAGTGCCTATCTACATAACCTGGCTCAGATATTTTTATACTATGCTTCTGCTACGCTACTGCTAATATCTTGAACCAGTAAAAGCTTCCGCTACTCTGATGAAAAGATGTCATGATCCAGAAAGTGTGAGCATGTCGGTCCGAAAGTCACAACTTCACATGATGGCAACACAACAAAGGGTGATCCAGAGATTTACTGTGGCTGATGATCTCAATGAAAGCTCGAAGATCATCATGATGTGGATCAGTTCAAAGACCTCCACTGAAAGTACAAAACTATGCGGACTATCAAGAGTCACTGCTAAAGCACAAAGATTACGGAAGTGAAGAATTGAAGTCCACGAGCTTGGTACTAAAGGCAAAGAAAGAATGCTAGGATGCAAAATGTATTTCATGGGGTGACCTCCCTTAGGGGGAGATTGTTAGGATTCAGAAAATCCATAGTGAAGAGTCAGTCACCCCAACTATTATCTAGCATAAGTTAGCTCGTAGACATATCGTTATTTACGTGTTTATTAGTGTTGTTTAGTTTAGAGTAACACCGTGGAGGAAGGACGGGTCTTTACCCACTGTATGCCTGATCCACAGTCCGACAGGAGGACGTATTTGCTGTAACTATAAATACCCCTTCCATCCTTGGAAGGGGTGGTGCTTCATTCTTAATCTAATATTCTCTTTTTTGTTTATCTCTCTAGAAACACCTTCTCCTCTCTTCATCTCTCTAAAACCATGGCTTTCTTGTATCATCACCATCCAAGGCCACCCGAATCATCATAACACAACATATGTAAGATCCTACATATGTTTTCAAGGATAGTCATGTACGTTTCCTTATTAGACAATGAAGTGGTTCTACATCTACTAGTTATGCTAATATAAATGACACAATCATATGGTCATATAAACAAACATATTTCGTGTTGTTTATCTGCTACACGATGTTGTTCCATGCACAAGTGGGAGAAATCTATATTGTGTGCAAGGTACAACATATAGGTATATGATTTAATGGATTCTCTTGACTGCATGGTAAGAGACTAACGTTCTAATATGACTTGTACATATCTAATTCAAGAAACACTTGGTGTTGCAATTTACGTAATGTAAGAACTTGGCGAGATTGCAACAACAAAGTAAATCTCCATGTGAAGTCAGACCTTGCATGGACATATTTGCAGTTTCTAAATTAAACAAGTTGTTAATACAAATAAACCGTAAAAACGTTTATTAATATTTTGCTATCTCTTTGTGTTTTGTTGATAACATATATAATGTTGTCTTAAGTATAATTATAAGGATACATGTTATTTTTGTAAAGCATTTACATATAATCTTTTAATACAAAAATGTAGTAACTTAAGCATTTGTTGTAATAGTTAATTAGGATGGGTAAAAATCACAACCCATGGATCTTAACCCATACCCAAAGAGACTTGATACAATGTATACTTAGATACATTGAATCTAGATATAACCCATGGACCAACCCATGACCCATAACCAAAAAACCCATGGGCAAAGAGGAGCGTTCCACGGATCCCTAGCTTTGTGCTAGACGGATCCCAAGTGGAAGGGATCCGTGGGATCCGTGTGAACAGTGAGGAAATTTGCCTATAAATAGAGAGCCATTTCTTCATTCTAACTCACCCCTCTTCTTACTAAATCTCTCATACACTCTCATTCTCTTCTAACATATAGATCACTTGATCTAGAGAGTTGTTCTTCTTTTCCTTCTATTTGTGATCCTCATATAGGTCCTTCTCTAAGGCGAGATCACGAGCATTCTACAAGTCATCCAAGCAAGGGGTCCTTGATTGATTTGTCACTCCGCAAGATTTCTGTAGTGAAGATCTTGTATTTGATATTTCACATATTTGTTGTGTAATAGTTGTGTTGGTTTGGTCCACCGTGCTACGGACTCGGTATCTAGCTTTGTACCGGATAAAGTGTAAGCAACGTTGTGAAGGCTTCTCCGCCAAGTGAAGGAGTTTGTTGACATAGTGCTTGAACTCTCGAGTAGGTGACTCGGGGAGTGGAGTAGGGCAAGGAAGGTGTCCTTGTAGCCGAACCACTATAAATCGGTTGTGTCATTTCTATCCCTTATCTTTGTTTATTTGCTTACATTATCATTAGATCTATACGTTGTCAACATCCATACGATTTCACATAATATCGAATCTAAAGTTTTTGAAATCAACTTAAAATCGGCAAAACTATTCAACCCCCCCTTCTAGTTTTCCACAATTGGTATCAGAGCTAAGTTTATAAAAGTTTTAAAATAAAATTGTATTTTAAAAACTTTTCGATCACTATAGGTTCTGAAAATTATAAGGAAGGGCAATCTATGCAACGACCACCACTACTTGAAACTAATGGTTTTATATATTGGAAAAATAGATTCGAAACATATGTGAAGTCTAAAGATATTGATCTTTGGTACATTATTGTTGAAGGTGATTTTGAGGCTACCTCAAATGATGATAAAGAAAATTTAGTTCACATACCTCATGATAAACAAAATGATGAAATGAAGAAAAAGCTTTCTAAAAATAGTGAAGCAAAAATGGTTTTATATAATGCTTTACCGAAAAAGAAATTCGAAAGAATTTCTATGCTTAAAACCTCTAAAGAAATTTGGAATTCTTTAGTTGTAACTCATCAAGGCAACCAACAAGTTAAAAATAATAAAATTGATCTATTTGTTCAACAATATGAACAATTTTCAATATCGGATGAAGAAACTATAGATCATTCATTTGCTAACTTTAACAATATTATTACATCTTTACAAGCACTTGATGAATCCTTTTCTAGCCGTAACCATGTTAGGAGATATCTAAGGGCACTTCCATCGAAGTGGAGATCCAAGGTGACGGCAATCGAAGAGTCAAAAGATTTGACAATCCTCACCCTCGACGAACTCATAGGCAACCTAAAAGTCTACGAGCTTGTCCTTGCTAAAGATTCCGAAGCCTCAAAGGTGAAAGAGAAACACAAATCTCTTGCCCTTAAAGCCAAAAAGGTTTCGAGCGATGAGGAGAGCTCATCTTCGAGTAGTGACGACGAAGAGTACGCTATGGCGGTAAGGGACTTTAAAAAGTTCTTTAGAAGAAAGGGTAGATACGTCAAACAACCGTATGACGATAAGAAAGGCTTTCGGAAAAACAAAGAGGACGAAAAGCCAAAGGATGATCGTACTTGCTTTAAATGTGGGGACCCAAACCACTTTATTAGTAAGTGTCCCAAACGGGATGATCAAAAGGCATTCGTGAGCGGCACGTGGGGAATGAGCGACGAGGAGGACGAAGAAATTTGTCTCATGGCAAATGACGAGGTATGTCACGAATACTATAGTAGTTCATCACTTGATGACGACTCATTGCATAATGAATATGATAAACTATGCAATATTAGCTTAAAACTAATTAACAAAAACAAGCTTTTAAAGAGTCAAAACCAACGTCTAGATAAAGAAGTCATAGAATTAAAAGCAAAACTAAAACGTTTGGAAAAGGGTAAAATATCAAGTGGTGAATGTGAACTTTGTGTTCAACTTCAAACACTAGTTGATCATTTAGATTCTAAAATTGCTAGAATGAGTACAAACACCTTAGATACAATACTCGATGGTGTTAAAACCGGCAACAACCAAAAGGGTCTAGGTATACAACAACTTGATCCATCAACTAGTGAAAGTAAAGAAACAAAATTTGTTAAAGAATTAGAAAAACCAGCCACTGTTGTGGCGGATCCCACGGATCCCCTAAAAAGGGAACCGGCTAGTGTACAAACTGGGATCCGTGGATCTGCTGTGACAACTAGTGGTAATAACATAACCTCATCATCTAGAACCGAGTTCGTTATCGTAAATAGGAAGAAACCAACTCATGTCACCACTAGACATCCACCTCCAAAAATTAATCCTACTTTTGCAAGAAACAAAGCACCATCTTTTCAAAAACATAATGCATCTAGGAGACCTAATAACGTTTATCCAAGAAGTAACCATCAAATGGGATGGAACCCTAATATGCAAAACGGTTTCTCTTTTCAAAACTTTGCTCCATGGAATGCATACTCATCTTATCCATACATGTCTAACATGAATGGAATGTTTAACACTAATGGACCCATGAATAAATGGGGACCAAACTTTTGAGTTTATTATTGTTTTAGGTGTGCTTAAAGGTCGACCTAGACCCCGATGAATGGGTCAAGGATAGCGGGTGCACGAGGCACATGACCGGCAATAGGGATCTATTCTCCACATATGAATCCGTAAATGGAGGTAATGTGGTGTTTGGAAATAGCAAAAGTAGAATCATCGGTAAAGGTACGGTTTCTAACAAATCTCTAACCATTAACGATGTGTGTCACGTAGAAAACCTAAACTTTAATCTCTTAAGTATAGGACAAATATGTGATAAAAAGTGCAATGTACTTTTTACCGAAACCGGTAGTAAGATACTTAAGAATGGCATAACCATAGGAAGAGGAATTAGGAAACATGGAGTCTATGTCATTAAAATCGGTAATGAACCTAAAGACAAACTATGTCTTACCTCTATGGATGATACTTCGACCTTATGGCATCGAAGATTGGGTCACGCCAATATGCGACTTCTTCAATCGCTATAATCCAAAGATCTAGTAAGAGATCTACCTAAGTTAAAATATGAACATCATTTTTGTGATGCTTGTAATATAGGAAAACAAGCTCACTCGAGTCATAAAGCTAAAAACATGGTGTCCACAACTAGGTGTCTAGAATTACTACATATGGATTTATTTGGTCCATCCGCTATCCAAAGTTATGGAGGCAACTACTATACTTTGGTAATAGTGGATGACTACTTTAGATATACTTGGACAAAATTTTTAAAGAACAAAACGGAAACGTTTAACTATTTTGAAATATTAAGCAAAAAGATCCAAAGACAACTAGGAAAACCCATAGTGTCTATTAGGACGGATCATGGTAGGGAATTCGATAATGAAGTGCAATTCGGAGCTTTTTTGTGACGCTAATGGTATTACTCACAACTTCTCGGCTCCACGCACTCCACAATCGAATGGGGTAGTAGAAAGAAAGAATAGAACCCTTCAAGAAATGAGTAGAACCATGCTTAACGAACAATCCATACCTCAAAAATTTTGGTGTAATGCTGTTGATACCTCAACGTACATACTCAATCGAGTCTTAATTAGACCAATATTAGGTAAAACTCCATATGAGTTACTCCGAGGCAAAAAGCCTACTTTAAATCATTTTAGAGTCTTTGGAAGCAAATGCTTCATTCTTAACACTAAAGATTACCTTACAAAATTTGATCCTAAATCAACCGAAGGTATCTTTCTAGGTTACTCGCCTAATAGCAAAACTTACGTCATATTAAACAAAGAAACAATGAAGGTAGAAGAGTCATTAAACATAAAATTTGATGAAAGTCCACCCAAACCCTCTCCACCTCTTGTCGATGACGAGATCATAGAAAGTGAAGCTATTGTAATTAAGAAAAAGATAAATGAAGAAGAAGAACCTTCAATTAGTGAAATCACAAACATTAAAGAGTCCAAAGATCATCCCGTAGATAAGGTCATAGGAAAGCTAAACGAACGAATGTTAAGGTCTCAAGTTCAAAACCTAAGTAGCTTATTTTGTTTTGTTTCAACTATAGAACCCAAGAACACACAAGAAGCCATAAAAGATGAAAGTTGGGTAATGGCTATGCAAGAAGAATTAAATCAATTTGTTTCTAATGATGTTTGGACACTTGTCCCTCCACCTAGTAATCAAACCATAATAGGAACAAAATGGGTGTATAAAAACAAATTAGATGCAAACGGAGTAGTATCTAGGAACAAGGCTAGACTCGTTGCCCAAGGGTATAACCAACAAGAAGGAATAGACTTTGATGAGACCTATGCCCCTGTGGCTAGATTAGAGTCTATAAGAATACTTCTTGCGTATGCTTGTGCTAATGATCTAAAGATTTATCAAATGGATGTCAAAAGCGCTTTTCTAAATGGTCTTATTAATGAAGAAGTATATGTAGCTCAACCTCCGGGCTTCATCGATTTTGAAAAACCCAAACACGTTTATAAATTAAAGAAAGCCCTTTATGGTCTTAAACAAGCTCCAAAAGCTTGGTATGATAGACTCAAGTCCTTTTTAATTAAACATAACTATACCATGGGGTTAGTTGACAACACACTTTTTACTAAGAAAAAGGAGTCACACTTAATCATAGTACAAATATACGTAGATGATATTATATTCGGATCCACTTGTCAAGACATGTGTGATGATTTCTCTAAAATCATGCATGACGAGTTCGAGATGAGTATGATGGGAGAACTTAGTTTCTTTCTTGGTCTACAAATTAAACAAGTAGAAGATGGTATATTCTTCAATCAATCTAAATACATCAAGGAGATGTTAAAGAAATTTGGTCTAGAAGAGTCGAAACCAATTAGGACACCCATGTTATCCGACACCAAACTCACAAAAGATGACGGCGAATCCGTAGATAATACTAAATATCGTGGCATGATAGGTAGTCTTCTCTACCTCACGGCAAGTAGGCCGGATATCATGTTTAGTGTCTGCTTATGTGCTAGGTTTCAAGAAAACCCCAAAACTTCACACCTTGAAGCCGTAAAAAGAATTTTTAGATACATTAAGGGTACAACACAATTAGGATTATGGTATCCTAAGGGCACGGGTGTAGAAACAATTGTATATGCAGATTCTGACCATGCAGGGGGATTACGTTGATAGAAAAAGTACAAGTGGGGTGTGTACTTTCATGGGATGTTGTTTAACATCATGGTTTTCTAAGAAACAAACGGCTCTAGCAATATCAACAACCGAAGCCGAGTACGTCTCCGCCGGCAAAGCATGCCAACAAGCACTATGGATGAAACAAGCGTTAGTAGACTACGACATTCATCTAAGCGACATAGCTATTCTATGTGACAACAAAGGTGCCATCGACTTAAGCAAGAATCCGGTATTGCATTCTCGCACCAAGCATATAGAGATTCGTCATCACTTCTTAAGAGACAATGTTCAAAAGGGGAACATTTCTATTGAGAAAGTAGCATCCGAAGATAACATAGCCGACGTCCTCACCAAACCGTTGAAGCGGGAACAATTCAACCTACTTCGTCTTGGTCTTGGTTTAATGGAACACACGTCGTAATTTATTTTGACTCCACAAGGTATGTAAACACTAGCCTTCTTCCTTCTGAGTCTAGGATCTCTATTTCACGCACAACTCACAAACAATACGGGAATTTTTAAAACCCAAAGATAAGTTTTTTCACTTATAGCTTTCCTAATTTTTATATACACATTTTCAAAGAAAACCTACTTTCACAATGTTTTCTAAAAAGATGATACCTTCCCGTATCAATTTCACAAAAGCAATCTCTCACGTCTAGGACAAATCGCTTTTTCATTATTAATACAAAGTAAAAACCCGTTTTCATTGCATCTCATGTCTTTTGAATGCTAAAGGGGACACATAACTAATATGTGTTTTCGGGTACATTCATTTAAGCTACAATGAATTAGGAGCATTGACAACACAAGATTACGTACTTATGTACTAAATACATGTTTTCGGGTTATCTCAATAGGATACTTTTTATACTTCTAGTTTAATTTTTATTTCTTTTTAGGGGTCGAGATAACCGCAACTCCAAATAGTTTGCATATAGGCACACAATAGGCAAAAATATCTCCAAAAGGAGAATTTTGTACTGCCTGAAACACCAGACCCACGGATCCCAGCCTTCATGCTGGACGGATCCCTCAAGGGAAGGATCCGTGGGATCCGTGTATACAGAAGCTGTTTTCAACTTCTATTTTTGTCTTTTTGGATGAGAAATCCACATTTGTTTTATTTTTGGGAGTATGCTCTTTAATGCTTGTGTTCTCATGATCACATGCCTTGAATTCATATCTAATCATTAGATTTTAATCCACATTTTGGGTCAAGCATTCATTACAATGTGTTGTTTTTCTATATATATAACTCCCAAAATGCTTGCATACTCCATCTCCTTCTCACAAACACACTTCATCATGTCATCCAAAAACCCTTTAGGAGAAACATCTAGTACAAACAATCATGATATCCAAACCTTTGTACTTCCATCATCCAAAATACCACAATCAAATGCTAGGATATCCGCACGGATTACTATCCGATCTTGTTGTTTAGCAAAACCAACCTCAAATGATTCATCCTCAAATAACTCACCACCAGATGCTTCCATTATAGCACCACCCTCATCACCAACAAGTACACCAACTTCATCACCACCTAAAATAACTCTTTTGGAACTCCTTAGGACTCAAACAAGATCTACCCAACCTAAAGAAAAAGAAATAGTCTTTTCCACACCCCCCACATCACCAAATACTATTTTTCAAGATCTTGAAACATCACCACCTCTAGCTCCCATCTCATTACAAGAACATCTAGGTTCTTTTCCACCACCACGTACAAACATTCCGGATTTTGATCCATATTTTCCTAATTTTCCACCACAACTTCCGCATAACTCAAATCAAAACAACCCGGAAAACTTCCGCACTCATTACCCACATCATTTACACTGTGAACATTGCCAATCCACTAGGGAAATTGCAATAGAAGTTAGGGAAGAAATGCGTTTCATACTCAACCTCATCCTTGATCGCATCAATACCATTACTCATCAAAACCTCCATCCATAACCTTATGCAAGCATGGAAGGAATCTCTACTACTATTTTTCACTTTTAGTATTAAAATTTTTCTTTGTCATTTTCAAGAACAAGTCTTGTTCTTATTTTTACATGCTTGTAAGTGGCTTAACTACCACTACAATTTGTCGTTTTATTACAAGGCCTTGTTTACATACCTTGGCTCCCTATCTTGTTTCTCGACAACCATAAGATCATTTAAGCATGTTACTAACTTTCTTTTGTAGATTTTTTTTCTTTTGACGCCCCAAACTAGGGGGAGCTACCGTCAAGGGGGAGTAAGAAATACGTAGACTACTGATGAGTGTGTAAATACTCATCATTTTTGGTTAAATCAGAACTGCAAAACGTTTAAAAATGCTCAGAAATGCATCAAAATACTGAAAATATCTCAAAATTGCATTTTATATGTTTCAGATGCAAAATGTTTAAAATCGGATGAAAAATGAGCTAAGTTTGCATAATTGGCAGTTTCAGTCCCCTAAGTTTCAAAAATTGTCAGAAATAGTCCCTGAGCACTTAATTTCAAAAGAAAAATCACCAAAGGTCCTTTTAAAATCATAACTTGTCAAAATTAGTCCTTTGGTGAAAAATATCAAAAGTTTTGAGAAATTTCAAATTTGGTCCTTCAAGTTTAAAAATTGGCAAAAATGGTCCTTGGAAATTTGAAAATGTCAAGTTTGGTCCTTGTACTATTAGAGCTTGTCACTTTTGATCCCTTGGAGCAACTTTGCAAATTGGCAGCATTGGTCCTTGTATTTTCAGAAATTACAAAAGAGGTCCTTGTTATTAATAACCCTTGGCCTTGTCAAAACCCATTGTGACCCTGCCAAACCATTGTGACCCCTTCCAATTTGACCCCCCTTCAATATATTAACCAAGTCAAACCAGTCAACCCCCCTTTTGCCCGCCAAACAGTCTTCTTCCCAACTGCTTCTCTACAACACTCTTTCTCCCATTCCTCCAGCTCATTTTTCCATTCCTTTTATCCTTCCACATCCCCAAACATCCAAAAAACATTAATTGCATCCCCTCCTAACACTCAATCTCACCCACTGGCAAATAAACCTTTTTCCCGCCAAAATGGAATCAATGGCCATAATCTCCTTAAATGATCCAATGGCTCTTAATGCATGTGGGATGTGTTCAGAACAAGTGGGGAAGGCCTTTTGCATATAAAAAGAAGAAAGAGGAGAAGAGAGGAAGAGAGTAGTTAGTTCTTAAATATTCATGTATGTCGTTTTTGGTTTTAATGTTTTAATTTAAGTTTGAAGATGTAATTTTCTGTTTTATGTACTCAAATTAAGTTGTCTTATCAATATAACCCAATTTCTAGTATCAAGTTAAAGTTTTAATTTCAATTCAAGTTTCTATGCTAACTGTTAAGAAATTCAGTTTCAAATCTTATGTCCAAGCTTCTAATAAGCTTATGTTAAAATCAAATAAGCTTATTTAAGCTTATTATATCCTTTGGTAAGCTTGCTAGTCATTTTTAAGCAAGTTTGGTATGAGGTCAACAAAAGTCAACTGTGCAGTGAAATTTTGGTTCAAGCAGTTTGGAAATGATAATGGTTGATGCAGAGCTGCATTTGGGTTGGTATTGAGTTGTTTTATGGTTTAGAATAGATAAGTGGATCCTGTGTTCTTTGGCAATCCACTGTGGATAGGACCAAATGTAAGTGCATTTTCACAGTCATTGCATAATTTGTATCTATGGTTAAGAATAGTTTAAATCTGATTATCTAGTGGTACTTAGTATAATTGAATTCAGTTTAAGTGTATGCAAGAGCTAGTTTAACAGTTGGTTTAGTTTTAATTGCATATCAGTGTTTTCAGTGGTGTTTGGATCAGCTTGTTACACTGTGTTTAAGGATTGCTCAGTAGATAGGACCTGTTGTTTGTGCTTGTGTAGCTTTATTGTACTCATTCTAGTCTTTATTTTGCACTTTAGAACAACAAAAGTCAAATATCCATGGATCTGTCCTAAACTCTTCATTGTTGGAATTTTGTAAAACCAAAAGTTTGTATTATGCTCATAATTCATAGGAGTAGCCTTATGTAACCTTGCTTTAACATATTTCATCATAATCAGTTCTTAAATCAGTTTCAAAGTTCACCAAAGTCAACATTTCAATTCTGTTTCAAAAGTCAAAAAACTTGAAAAATCAGTTTTGAGCCTAACTGGGATGATTTTTAATAAACTCATTTCTGGGTCAAATCATGTGAAACTTTGGTTTTAATAACTTCAGTTGGTATATTTTCTTTATATCATTTTTATAGATTTTTGCGAATTTTTTATAAGCTCCAAATGAGCTTGTCCATTTGGTGGAAAATGCCCTGTGACAAGGTTTAAGTCACCAGTGCAGTTTCTCAGTTCTTGCAGGGGTTGCACAGAGCTCATAAGAGCTTGTCAAAGTCTGGTCTTTGGTTTAGACATAGCCACCCAGGTCTAGTGTAGGCTCCCACTTTTGGTTTTCATTTTCAGCTTATAGAGTAGCTTGTGCTTAAGCTGCAAGTAGGCCCCTAAACCTGTGTTTGGCACTTGAATTCAAATCAATCAAATCTTTGTAATTTGCAATTCAGTGGTTTAGAGTAGCTGTTTTTAGTTCATTTTGAGTACTTGTAGCTTATTACAGTTTCTGTTTCAGTTTGGTAGCTTGTGGTTTTCATTTGCTTATTTCAAAGTGCTTATCCATAAGCACTTTGCATAGCAGTTTCATTTTCTTGCACACAACACCCTGTTTTTATATTTTTCCTAGATTCTAAATATTATTTTAGACTTTTCTTGAATTTTTCAGATTTTTCCAAGTCAGTTTGCTATTTTTCTTCATTTTAATCAATTTTTAGTACTTTTTAATTAGCATTTAATACAATTAATTCAGAAAAGTTTCAAAAAAATAAGTTTTCAATTTTCCTAGGATAAAATAAATATAAAAAGTCAAAAAAATATTTTTCTAGATTTTTCTTGGTTAAATTTGAATTTTTAAGCAATTTAATTAGTTTTTAATAGTTTTTAATTCATAGAAAATACAAAAATAATCAGAAAAATACAAAAATAGTTTTGAAAATTCTCTTTTGTTATTTTAGATTTTTCCAAGTCAAAATTTTATTTTTCTAGCTTTATTTCATATTTTCTTGTATTTTAGGCTATTATTAAATAGTTAAAAATAGTTTTTAATTAATAATAATTAGATAAATAGTTTTAAAAATAATTTTCTTTTTCTAAAAATTTTCTTTTAACTTTAGAATTGTAAAAATGTTATTTTTATATTTTTAGGATTTATACTGCTTCAGTTTCACATTTTCTTTTGTACGTAACGTAGTTTTTAATTTAAGTTTTATAAAAGAAAAATAAAAAAACATCATTTTGCAAATAGTGATAGCGTTTATTTAATATATTTTATCTTTTTAATTTCCTTTAATTTGCATTTAAGCCTTTGTAATTATAGGCTTTTTCTGTAGTTATAATAATTCAAATCCTCTTTTCCGTTCAAATCTCTCGATCACTATTCGTTTGGTGATTCATCGCATAGCTCGCTGGGACATAACGACCCGAGGAAACACTATACTCTCCAGATCTTCATTGCATTCTGTGTCTGGGCTGTTTTAAGTTTCTTACGGTTGGCCATTCACAAGTGGTCAGCTTGTGTGAGAAAACTTGACGGTTTAGCACGAATCAAATTTTTGGCGCCGCTGCCGGGGAGCTGTGCTGATTATCTTACGCTTAGCAGATTAGTGATTGGAATATTCACTCCTTGTTCATACCATCTATATGTTTATATTTTTATAAAAATCCAAAAATCCAAAAACATCTTAAAAATCAAAAACCCAAAAAGATTTTCTTTCTTATTTTTACATCATGTTTTTCAAAAATACCAAAAATATTCCTCTTTACCCTCTTACCCTTTTTGATTCTTTATCCCTTCACCCTCTATCCATTTGATTCTAACTTCTTCTATTCTCATGGAATCTCTCGACTACGACGAATTCTGGGACGAAGTTGACAAACTTCAGACTTTATCACAAATGTCAAGAATTCGTGTTGTTCGTAATGATCCATTAATTCTGCGTAGGGAAATGGAACGAGAAACCGGGGTGACAAAGGACCAGGTACTTCCATCTGATAATGGAGGTGCTAAATACGTCCAACCTACGGTTATCCAAAGATCTAACCCCTCGCTTGCTCCTAAGCCGTCTAAAATTGATCCTGAACTTTCACGATTTACGGTTAAAAGCAAACATGCAGAATTTAGACCGGTGACTAGCAAGAATGACTTGCCTAAACTTCACGTTTCTCAAGAACCAGAACCAGAGACCATAACGGAAATGGTGGAAATTGCTAGCTCTCAGAGCACACCACTTGTCCCACCTCCTGATTTTTCAAAATGTTCTTCGAGACTTGATAGTCATTCGGATCACCATGTTGGTTTTGTTGATTCTTTGAATAAACTGATTCCTTCTCATTGCTCTCAAATGAAATCATTTATTCCTTGTGTCGGTTGTGGTGAACCTCTTTTTGGTTCACCCTGTCGTTGGTGTACGTGTGTACAATGTGGTAATGATATTCATAACGGGAGTTGTTTGTTTTTTGGTTCGAGGAATTCATTTGATTATGATCATAATCCGAACTCATTTAACGACCCCTTAAACTTTTCCAATTACCCACCACAGCCCGACTTATCTTCATACAATCAACTTAACTGCTGTGAATTTTGTGGAGGTCCTCACCAAGGATTTGAGTGTCAATCCGGAAACACGTTTGTCTATGAACAGTTTTCCGGTGATGCTCAGAACTTTGGGTATGACCAATATCCATATAATTCACCAGTCCAGACTCAGCAGTTTTACTGTTGTGAGTACTATGGAGGTCCCCACTTCAGCTCTGATTGTCAAATAGGGAATCCATTTCCTTGTAACAATCATGACTCTCACAGGTTTGACAATTTCCAACCTCCACAGCACCATACGGTTCAAACTCCACCTGAGCCGTTGTCTCAAGAAATCTCCCAAAATTTTGAAACCGCAATGAAAACACTTGATGATATGATTAGTAACTTTAAGAATCAAGTGAGTGGTGAAAAGACCATGGGAGAATTGCTAGCCGAAGAACGAGAGGCCCGCCAATCTAGGGAAGAATTATTAGTCCTAGAGCAAGCAGCTCTAAGGCGTTCCCAATTTCTTAAGGCAGTTATGTATGATGATGACGAGGAGAGTATTTCTTTTAAGAATATTATTTCTCAACTCCCTCAGTCAGTTGATATTCCAGCAGTTGAGATTCCATCTCAAACAACTGCTATCACACCCGAAGCTCCCACTCACTCTCTGAACATGGGGGATGAGCATCTTGATACTGTTCCTGAAAAGGAATCGGACGAATTCATAAAGTCTAGTGTTGAGAACCTTGTCCCAATCCCGAGAGAGTCACAGGGAACTTCTGATCATATGTGTGATTCTCTTTCCCCTCTTGAGTGTTCAAAAGATCATTTTGAAACTTTCTCCGATGTTAGCGGCGATTGTACTTCTCATGGAAACATCGAGTATGTTGAGGCATTACTCCCACAGTCTGATGCTGATCATCTTCTTGAGGAGTTCTCCGGTGAACTCACTCACATCAGTCCACTTTCATCGGAAAGTGATGATGATTCCTTTGATTTCGAAGCCGACCTAGGAGAGATTGAAAGTCTCCTTTATAATGATCGTTCACTCACTTCTCACCCTAACAGTCCAATAGAGAATATTGATCACTTTGTTCCTGAAGCATTCAAAACAACTCTCACTAATCCTCTATTTGAATTCGACTCTGAATTCACTTTAATTTCTGAGAATCCACTCTTTGATACTCAGATTGAGGATAGTGATGAGCCCACAATGGAACAAGAGTTCACAATTTCACTTCATGTGAATGATTCTCTCCATGAAGAGTTCTCCGGTGAACTCTCTCATGACATATCTCCTCCGGAACATGATCATTTCTATTTTGATCTTGAGGATGATATTGGCTCGGAGGAAGGTGTACTCTATCATACGAGTTTGCTTATTGATGATACTACACTCACCCTTCCTCCCGATATGTCTACATTTGAGGATGAAGAATGGATCCTGATTGTTATCAAAATCTTTCTTCCTTTCCTCAAATATCTTGTGATTTCTCTTCATCTTCACTCCTTCGGGAAGGAAGACACTATCTTTGACCCCGGCATTCTCATTTATCATTTTTGAGCCGGTTCTATGTATATCTCATCGGTGTGGAACTTTCGCGTGCTTCAAATGTTTGTCCAAACATCTTGAATGAAAGTCCGATGGAGATTGTCTCCTCCACTTATTTCCCCATGAACAAATTAATTCGGGGTCGAGTCAAGCTAGCGACTCGGGAATCAAAAACAGTAGCATGCCATATGGGTTTTCACCCATATTTCTGACTTCTTTCTATCTTTCTACCACCCTAGTGTGGGGGGGGGTTGCCCCACATGTTGTATATAAGTTTTCTTAAAAAAAAAAAAAAAAAAAAAAAAAAAATCTTTCAAATAATGGCCGTAGTATTTCCCTTTTACGTTCTATGTTTCGGCATAACCGCCGGTACTTTGAATATTGAGGGCAATATTCATTTCTAAGTGTGGGGGGGAATTCTCACGAATTTTATCATGTAATTATACCGTCTAATTCCCCCGTTTTTGGCCAAATTTTTTTTTGGAGTAAGTGTTTTACACTTACTCAGCTATTGGTTATCAGTCCGCCATGTCTAATAAACAAAAGGATTGGCTAATCCAGGAGCAAACGGCTCTTGGTAAAGATATCTCAAATCCGTTGACGGCTTGCAATTTGCCCAAAATTGTATGGTATTCAGCTCACCATATCTTTAATTAGTGAAGAGTTGGCTAGCCCGCAAGTTTATGGCTTGTGGTAAAGGCAGTGGAAAAACCATAATTGGTAATCAGCTCACCAAAGATAATATTGATAATTTATCTAAGAGTTGGCTAGTCCAGAGCAAACGGCTTCTGGTAAAGACAAATCAAATCCGTTGGAAGCTGGTGGTTTGCTCAAAATCACATGGTTATCGGTGTACCATGGTTCTTGCTTGAACTGAAACATTTGGCTACTCCAGAAGTAATGGCTTTTGGTAAAGAGATTCAAATCCATTAAGTTTTTCTCAAAAAGATTGTTAGGGACTAGCAATAGTTTAGTGTGGGGGATTGATGAGTGTGTAAATACTCATCATTTTTGGTTAAATCTGAACTGCAAAACGTTTAAAAATGCTCAGAAATGCATCAAAATACTGAAAATATCTCAAAATTGCATTTTATATGTTTCAGATGCAAAATGTTTAAAATCAGATGAAAAATGAGCTAAGTTTGCATAATTGGCAGTTTCAGTCCCCTAAGTTTCAAAAATTGTTAGAAATAGTCCCTGAGCACTTAATTTCAAAAGAAAAATCACCAAAGGTCCTTTTAAAATCATAACTTGTCAAAATTAGTCCTTTGGTGAAAAATATCAAAAGTTTTGAGAAATTTCAAATTTGGTCCTTCAAGTTTAAAAATTGGCAAAAATGGTCCTTGGAAATTTGAAAATGTCAAGTTTGGTCCTTGTACTATTGGAGCTTGTCACTTTTGATCCCTTGGAGCAACTTTGCAAATTGGCAGCATTAGTCCTTGTATTTTCAGAAATTACAAAAGAGGTCCTTGTTATTAATAACCCTTGGCCTTGTCAAAACCCATTGTGACCCTGCCAAACCATTGTGACCCCTTCCAATTTGACCCCCCTTCAATATATTAACCCAAGTCAAACCAGTCAACCCCCCTTTTGCCCGCCAAACAGTCTTCTTCCCAACTGCTTCTCTGCAACACTCTTTCTCCCATTCCTCCAGCTCATTTTTCCATTCCCTTTATCCTTCCACATCACCAAACATCCAAAAAACATTAATTGCATCCCCTCCTAACACTCAATCTCACCCACTGGCAAATAAACCTTTTTCCCGCCAAAATGGAATCAATGGCCATAATCTCCTTAAATGATCCAATGGCTCTTAATGCATGTGGGATGTGTTCAGAACAAGTGGGGAAGGCCTTTTGCATATAAAAAGAAGAAAGAGGAGAAGAGAGGAAGAGAGTAGTTAGTTCTTAAATATTCATGTATGTCGTTTTTGGTTTTAATGTTTTAATTTAAGTTTGAAGATGTAATTTTCTGTTTTATGTACTCAAATTAAGTTGTCTTATCAATATAACCCAATTTCTAGTATCAAGTTAAAGTTTTAATTTCAATTCAAGTTTCTATGCTAACTGTTAAGAAATTCAGTTTCAAATCTTATGTCCAAGCTTCTAATAAGCTTATGTTAAAATCAAATAAGCTTATTTAAGCTTATTATATCCTTTGGTAAGCTTGCTAGTCATTTTTAAGCAAGTTTGGTATGAGGTCAACAAAAGTCAACTGTGCAGTGAAATTTTGGTTCAAGCAGTTTGGAAATGATAATGGTTGATGCAGAGCTGCATTTGGGTTGGTATTGAGTTGTTTTATGGTTTAGAATAGATAAGTGGATCCTGTGTTCTTTGGCAATCCACTGTGGATAGGACCAAATGTAAGTGCATTTTCACAGTCATTGCATAATTTGTATCTATGGTTAAGAATAGTTTAAATCTGATTATCTAGTGGTACTTAGTATAATTGAATTCAGTTTAAGTGTATGCAAGAGCTAGTTTAACAGTTGGTTTAGTTTTAATTGCATATCAGTGTTTTCAGTGGTTTTTGGATCAGCTTGTTACACTGTGTTTAAGGATTGCTCAGTAGATAGGACCTGTTGTTTGTGCTTGTGTAGCTTTATTGTACTCATTCTAGTCTTTATTTTGCACTTTAGAACAACAAAAGTCAAATATCCATGGATCTGTCCTAAACTCTTCATTGTTGGAATTTTGTAAAACCAAAAGTTTGTATTATGCTCATAATTCATAGGAGTAGCCTTATGTAACCTTGCTTTAACATATTTCATCATAATCAGTTCTTAAATCAGTTTCAAAGTTCACCAAAGTCAACATTTCAATTCTGTTTCAAAAGTCAAAAAACTTGAAAAATCAGTTTTGAGCCTAACTGGGATGATTTTTAATAAACTCATTTCTGGGTCAAATCATGTGAAACTTTGGTTTTAATAACTTCAGTTGGTATATTTTCTTTATATCATTTTTATAGATTTTTGCGAATTTTTTATAAGCTCCAAATGAGCTTGTCCATTTGGTGGAAAATGCCCTGTGACAAGGTTTAAGTCACCAGTGCAGTTTCTCAGTTCTTGCAGGGGTTGCACAGAGCTCATAAGAGCTTGTCAAAGTCTGGTCTTTGGTTTAGACATAGCCACCCAGGTCTAGTGTAGGCTCCCACTTTTGGTTTTCATTTTCAGCTTATAGAGTAGCTTGTGCTTAAGCTGCAAGTAGGCCCCTAAACCTGTGTTTGGCACTTGAATTCAAATCAATCAAATCTTTGTAATTTGCAATTCAGTGGTTTAGAGTAGCTGTTTTTAGTTCATTTTGAGTACTTGTAGCTTATTACAGTTTCTGTTTCAGTTTGGAAGCTTGTGGTTTTCATTTGCTTATTTCAAAGTGCTTATCCATAAGCACTTTGCATAGCAGTTTCATTTTCTTGCACACAACACCCTGTTTTTATATTTTTCCTAGATTCTAAATATTATTTTAGACTTTTTTTGAATTTTTCAGATTTTTCCAAGTCAGTTTGCTATTTTTCTTCATTTTAATCAATTTTTAGTACTTTTTAATTAGCATTTAATACAATTAATTCAGAAAAGTTTCAAAAAAATAAGTTTTCAATTTTCCTAGGATAAAATAAATATAAAAAGTCAAAAAAATATTTTTCTATATTTTTCTTGGTTAAATTTGAATTTTTAAGCAATTTAATTAGTTTTTAATAGTTTTTAATTCATAGAAAATACAAAAATAATCAGAAAAATACAAAAATAGTTTTGAAAATTCTCTTTTGTTATTTTAGATTTTTCCAAGTCAAAATTTTATTTTTCTAGCTTTATTTCATATTTTCTTGTATTTTAGGCTATTATTAAATAGTTAAAAATAGTTTTTAATTAATAATAATTAGATAAATAGTTTTAAAAATAATTTTCTTTTTCTAAAAATTTTCTTTTAACTTTAGAATTGTAAAAATGTTATTTTTATATTTTTAGGATTTATACTGCTTCAGTTTCACATTTTCTTTTGTACGTAACGTAGTTTTTAATTTAAGTTTTATAAAAGAAAAATAAAAAAACATCATTTTGCAAATAGTGATAGCGTTTATTTAATATATTTTATCTTCTTAATTTCCTTTAATTTGCATTTAAGCCTTTGTAATTATAGGCTTTTTCTGTAGTTATAATAATTCAAATCCTCTTTTCCGTTCAAATCTCTCGATCACTATTCGTTTGGTGATTCATCGCATAGCTCGCTGGGACATAACGACCCGGGGAAACACTATACTCTCCAGATCTTCATTGCATTCTGTGTCTGAGCTGTTTTAAGTTTCTTACGGTTGGCCATTCACAAGTGGTCAGCTTGTGTGAGAAAACTTGACGGTTTAGCACGAATCAACTACTTTTTCCTCCAAGGGTTAACTTTTTGTTTCGACAAAAAGGGGGAGAAGAAGTAAAACTTAGGAGCTTTCAAAACTTACATCTATTCTTAAGTTTTACTCATCATAACATTATATTTTGTCATCAACAAAAAGGGGGAGATTGTTAATACAAATAAACCGTAAAAACGTTTATTAATATTTTGCGATCTCTTTGTGTTTTGTTGATAACATATATAATGTTGTCTTAAGTATAATTATAAGGATACATGTTATTTTTGTAAAGCATTTACATATAATCTTTTAATACAAAAATGTAGTAACTTAAACATTTGTTGTAATAGTTAATTAGGATGGGTAAAAATCACAACCCATGGATCTTAACCCATACCCAAAGAGACTTGATACAATGAATACTTAGATACATTGAATCTAGATATAACCCATGGACCAACCCATGACCCATAACCAAAAAACCCATGGGCAAAGAGGAGCGTTCCACGGATCCCTAGCTTTGTGCTAGACGGATCCCAAGTGGAAGGGATCCGTGGGATCCGTGTGAACAGTGAGGAAATTTGCCTATAAATAAAGAGCCATTTCTTCATTCTAACTCACCCCTCTTCTTACTAAATCTCTCATACACTCTCATTCTCTTCTAACATATAGATCACTTGATCTAGAGAGTTGTTCTTCTTTTCCTTCTATTTGTGATCCTCATATAGGTCCTTCTCTAAGGCGAGATCACGAGCATTCTACAAGTCATCCAAGCAAGGGGTCCTTGATTGATTTGTCA